>SNQJ01S0050922.1:0-16830 GCA_010110895.2 Picea sitchensis
TATATTCTAATTATTGATGAATAAACCATTCATTCAAGAGTTATGTTATATAATTATTCATTGTCCTACTTTTAAATCAAGATTCCATCTACATTTTAGGTCTTGGATTTTCCATGTGAATGAAACACATATAAACTTATAATATGATGAATGTGAATATATTCCATGCACATAATTGTTTGCAGTGCTCATGACAATTCATCAATGAAGAAGGAAGACATTAGTGGCATTAGTTTTTCCATGACAATGTTATGAGGATGATCCTTACTCCACAAAGGAATAGAGACCTTCTATGGATTTTGACACTGTCGATGTTTATGACATTTATATATGTTGGCCAAAGATCGAATGGTGGTTACTCATTATATAATAGGCATGCTTCACATTAAAAATTACCTATTTAAACAAATTTTGGGACCTAGACCTTGATTGAGTAAGACTTGGGACCAAGACCTTGTCAACCTAAGAAAAGTAAATTTACTTTTTCATTTTTTCTCTCTCGGATAAACTATTGCAATAGTGTCAATGTTCGCTAGAATTTATCATTGCAACAATGTATTTGTTGTTATATAGGATCAAGCATTGGAATAGTGTCTTCTTTTGTTATCTAGGATAGATTATTTCAATAATGTCATCATTGTTGGTTTGGATAAATATCCTAAGAACACAAGATTAAATGATAACTAAATTAGTTATTATCTATCACAATAGTGTTGTTATTGTTAATCAACCTATATTTATCTTTATATCCTAGGATTTATCAAGTGTCAAGAGGGATCAAATCCCTTGACATACAAAACTTTACCCAGGTTTTTTCACTCTAAAAGAGTTTTTCATCTCAAATTATTTGATCACTCTCAATGATTGATAGATTCTAGGTTATAGGATAGTTTATAATGTGAATCAGGCCCAACTTCATAGATGTGTTTTTTGTAACTATTATATTTGATCAATGTACTTTGAATTCAGTGTTATGTCACATTACACATCTCCTCCATATTGAATTGTAAAATGTGTCTCTATGATCAAATAAGTTCATATACATGTATATTTATACTTATAGCTAGAATGGATAATTACTATTCTCTGGGTTGTCAATGGGGCCTTCCTAGATCGATGAAATTTGGGCATTTTTATTGTCTCCACTAGGATTGAATTACCATAAGTGTATAATTTTCCCCTTTTGGAATAGCACACCTCTAAGGGGAATTTTTGAATAAGTGATTGCATAATGGTTGTTAAGTCACAAAAATTTCATACCCCATTAAGTGTGACATGGTCTTCCACCACTTGATAGGTGATAGATTCAAAATTAGGAGGGATATTTTAAGGAATGAAAATAATGAAAAAGAGACGATATAGTTAATATACATGGTTTCCATATCATGTCAATATACATTTCTCCATTTCATCGATGCAAGTGAGATCCGATCAAACCAGTCTGAGGAAACTCCCTTTCTTTCAAGCGTGAGGAGACTAGGGCACACTGTGACTCATGAGTTGGAGGGAACACTGGAGAAGGAAACATATAGAGAAGGAAGGGAATTGGGGGATATAAATTTCCCCATGTCATTGATGAGAGTGAGAATCAATCAAACCAATCCAAGGAAACTTCATTTCTTTCAAGCATGAGGAGACTAGGGCACATTGCGACTCGTGAGTTGGAGGGAATGTTGGAGAAGGAAGGAGATAGAGAAGGAAGGGAAATGGGAGAGAGATCTCACGAGAAAGGTTACAAAGGGGAGAGATAGATAATGGAGGACATTGGCTAGGAGAGAGAGCTTGAGGGTAGGGTTAGGAAGGAGACACAACTCACGGAGGGCACCGAGAGAGAGATATTGAGGGAAACCGCATAGGGAGAAGACAATGGTGAGTTGTTGAATGTCCAATATTTGCATATGGAAATCCATAAAAAAATTGACATGTAATTTTAGGGAATAAAAATTCTAGTGGCTCCATATGTGGAAAAAAATCCCCTCACAAGGTGCCTATAAAATTTGATTCTCTAACTAATATTTTCAACTAAATTTATGTATTATGGCTCCTATAACAAAAATGCATGATAGATTAGCAATGTAGCTTTTCCTTTGAATTGTCACTTAGGTTCTTTAGTCACAGGGGTTCCTTAAGGAAAGGAACATACTCTTTGTACCTCTGCAATAGAAGGGTTGCCTTTTCAATCCTGAAATTAAGCTTGTGGGGTTTCTGTTTCCCATAATAATCCATAAGAATGTAGAGGACCTGCTACTCAAGTGCCTATTGGACTTGTACCGTTGCACTGCCCCATTCATTTTTTTAGATAGGGGTGTGCAAAACATCCAATTCAATGGTAGTCATGGGCCTTCAATTTGTCACTTTCCATGGCCCACATTGTCTCTAAATTTGATACCATTTTCCTCAAAATCCAAGACCTTCATGGAAAATATTATCACTTTTGATGACCGATGTAGATACTTTGACTCATTCTTATATAATAAAATGTGATATTACTTAATCTAAATATGATTGTGACATATGGTGATATTAAGTGTTTTTATGGTTTTGTGTGATTTGAATCTTTAAATTAATATGGTTCACAAGAAAGAAATAATGCAACTATGGTGAAAGCATTTGACCCACATGGCAAGTTTATCTCCTTTATTCATTGGCATAGACCACTTTTTTAATGGTTGACAAATTTAAGGGATGTTTTCCCTTCACAACCTTCAAAGATGCTAGCACTTAAAGGCAGTCATAAAGACCCTAAGTGTTTCAATATCTTGCTAATATTTAGGATTTGAATTGAAAAAAGTTCCTTGAACAACATGCAATAAATTAGGTAATTAATGAACAACTCCCACCAATCAAGGGATTGATTAGATGGGCTAGATAGGAATCTTTTCAATTATAAATAGAGTCATAGTTGATAGAGTACATATTTAGTATTGTGGTTTCATTTTCCTTCTTGTTGTTCAAGCTAGTTCGAATTGTAGCCAAGAGGCAAATTTATGCCCAAAATATGTAAAAATATGTGAGGGTATGCATGTGTATCTATCATGTGTGGGTTCTCAAATGTAATGAGATTGAAAAACTAATAAACCCTGATATATATCATTTTTGTAATGAAAAAATGTCTATGTGGCCTACAAAACCAATTCATATAGAATAAAAAATATTCATACAAAACTAATGTAATCAAGAAGTCATACACAAAACACCATATGATCTTCATCCATTCCTTATCATTCACAACCCCCAACTTACAACTCCTACTGCTCAAATGATCTCACTAGCCATGGCATGGGTCCCTCTACTAATACTAATATTTTATGTGTCACTGTCATGGAATGATGTTACAACTCATCACATGGGAATGGCCCCAAACATTATTTTTTGGCTCAAAATTTGGAACATGGAACTCCTTATCATCATATTAGGAAATTGTATTTTTTTAGATAGGGGTGTGAAAAACCTCCAATTGGGGGGTAGTGATAGGCCATCAATTTATCACTTTCCATGGCCCACATTATGTCAAAATTTGATACATTTTTCCTCATAAGACAAGGCCTTCATGGAAAATATTATCACTTTTGTTGACTGATCTAGATACTATGACTCATTATTATATAATAAAATGTGATATTACTTAATCTAAATATGAATTTGATATATGCTTGATATTAAGTGTTTTTATGGTTTTGTGTGAGTTGAATCTTTAAGTTAATATGGTTCACAAGCATGAAATAGTGCAACTATTGTGAAAAGATTTGACCCACATTACAAGTTTATCTCCTTCATTCATTGGCATAAACCACTTTTTTAATGGTTGGAAAATTAAAGGGATATTGTCCCTTCACCATATTCAAAGCTTATAGCAGTTAAAGGAAATCATAAAGACCCTAAGTGATTCAATATCTTGCTAATCTTGAGGATTTGAATTGACAAACGACGGAAATAGTTCCTTGAACAACATGCAAGAAATTAGCTAATTAAGGAACAACTCCCACCAATAAAGGGATTGATTAGATGGGCTAGATAGGACTCCTTTCAAGTATAAATAGATTCATATTTGATAGCGTACATATTTAGTATTGTGGTTTCATTTTCCTTGTTGTTGTTCAAGCTAATTCAAATTGTATCCAAGAGGCAAATTTATTCCCAAAATATGCGAAAATATGTGAGGGCATGGATGTGTAGCTATCATGTGTGGGTTCTCAAATGTGCTAAGATTGAACAACTAATAAACCCTAATATATATCATTTTTGTAATGCAAAATTTCTATGTAGCCTACAAAACCAATTCATATAGAATAAAAAATATTCATACAAAAAGAATGTAATCAAGAAGTAATACACAAATCACCATATGATCTTCATTCATTCCTTATCATTCACAAGCCCCAACTTACAACTCATAGTGCTCAAATGATATCACTAGCCATGGCACAGGTCCCTCTACTAATACTAATATTTTATGTGTCACTATCATGGAATGGTGTTACAATTAATCAAGTGGGAATGGCCCCAACCATTATTTTTTGGCTCAAAATTTGGAACATGGAACTCCTTATTATCATATTAGGAAATTGTCTTTTTTTTAGATAGGGGTGTGAAAAACCACCAATTGGGGGGTAGTGATGGGCCTTCAATTTGTCACTTTCCATGGCCCACATTGTGTCCAAATTTGATACATTTTTCCTCATAAGCCAAGACCTTCCTGGAAAATATTATCACTTTTGATGATCGATGTAGATACTATGACTCATTCTTCTATAATAAAATGTGATATTACTTAATCTAAATATGAATGTGATATATGCTTGATATTAAGTGTTTTTATGGTTTTGTGTGATTTGAATATTTCAGTTAATATGGTTCATAAGAAGGAAATAGTGAAACTATGGATAAAGGATTTGACCCACATGACAAGTTTATCTCCTTCATTCATTGGCATTGACCACTATTTTTAATGGTTGACAAATTTAAGGGATATTGTCAAATTTAAGGGATATGGTTGACAAATTTAAGGGATACTAATTTTAATGGTTGAAAAATTTAAGGGATATGGTTGACAAATTTAAGGGATATTGGTCAACAAGGTGAAGCCCACATGATCCTTATGAGTATTTAAGATGTGTATGGTGGTCTCTATAATCATAAAATTTTACTATGCTAGAAACGATGACATTTGATTCAATGTTGTATAGGTGTACTAAGTGAACTATGACATTTGCATGGTATTTTTAAAATTTGGGTCATTTTGCTTCCATTTATCTGTATAATTAGCTCATACTTTTTTTCATTAGTAGTGCACACATAGTGATCAATCAATAAATTATTTCTTTGCTTGAAACTTCTTGCTCCTTCCCATATCTATTTTTCATCGAAGTTGAAATTATTGCATTTCATTTTCCTCTTGCATGGTTTAAAGAGACGAGTTGAAACACCATCAGTTTCACGACCACTCCTTTGAGTAACAATAACCTAAAATCAAGCGCTAATTAAAATTTATCTAGAAACTTTTATAGGGATCTTCAAACCCATCTTAGCTTAGGTGGAGAGATTTGGAATAGGATTGTGAGAATAACTTTCCAAATCTTCTAAACAAACATAAATCTTTGAGTTAGGGAGTGAAATCCAATTGCTATATCACTGACTTTGGGAAGCCCTTCTAACAAAAGGGTCAAGAACGAAGCCGCATTGGGGCCAACAAAGTAATCAACTCTGCTTTTTTGGTCTTGGTGTCGATTGTTGACTATCCCCCCTCTGATTTGGTATAGTAGGTGGCACCATAGAGGCCATAATTTTTAGACTTCCTACCCAAGTTGACAGCACAAAGAAGGTGGTGTTGTACCTGGGATCGACGTTGTCTAGAATCACTCGAACTCCTTGGAGGGGTTCCCACTACTCGGTGAGGTAAATACACTAGGGCATTAGTTTGTTAAGCAGGTTGTCAACGTAACTTTCCCACCCGTTGAAACTCATCCCCTTCGTGCATCGATCCTACGATATTGGATTCCATCACCAACTAGTGCTTCTTTGTGAGAAGGTTTGTTTGCATGCTTGACTCCTAGATTAGTTAGCATGTGATAGATAATACAAGTGTGAAAGAGTAACACTATGGTAATCATTATGATCTTACTGTGATACCAACTAGATACTAGTAATGAAGTAGAACCAATGTACTAATTAGTGTTATATATTGATAGAACAATGCTTATGAATATACAATTTCATAGACTAAGTTAGTGGAGTGATGTTAATTCTCTTTTTATTTTTTCTCTCTTAAATGTAGGGATTAATTCTTCCCACTTGGTTTGGGATGTTTGTAACATTGTATCCCCTAAATATCTTGTGGTCCTTTAATATTCAACTATGGTCTCCTGCTGCATTTCCTTTAAAATTGGGACTAGTTCCACATCTAAAACCATTTAAGCATGTCCTCTCAACACATATTTTAGATTAGTACTTTCAACCCTCACCTACAAGGTCATGGTAAGTTACTCCTCCCTGTATGTATGTGATTCTATAGATCTACTTTCCCCATTTTGTATCCAAAATCATTATCTTCTCAATTTTATCTTTAGTTTATTCCATTTTTCGTTCCATATTTTTTCTCAAATTTAAGTTTTCATTTCCTCAACTTTTAATTGTGTCCAAATGTTGCACCCTTAAAATTTAAGACCTTTCTTCTAGGGAAGAGACTCATTGTTCTTGTTTCTCCAAGGGTATAACTTATCACCTATTAGATTCTACTACAGCCTTCCATTTAATGATTTCTACCTTATATGTTTTCTTGATATGTTCCAATAAAACCCATGTTCTTATGTCAACAACTCCCATTCCAGTAGGTTCTTGAGTTTCTTTCATACTTGGTATATTTGGTGTAGGGCCCAGTGAAGGAACATGTGTTTGTTTAGCTACATGCGTCTTTGTCCTTTCTCTAAGTTTCCTGATCCTACTAATGTACTCACTTGTTTATAAGGATCATGGTTTATATGGGATGATAATCCTCTTATTTCTAGCAATGTGGTAGTAATGTCCTTAATTATGTCCCATGTTTTTGAAAAATAAGTATCTTTATCCCATTGTTCTATCCTCTCATTTTTCCTTCTTTTATTTTTAGTACTAGTTCCTTGGGGGTTAAGGACCTTATCAACACTCTTATTTTTCAATTTTTATCTAAATTTTAGGGTCTACATCTATTTATGTGACAATATATAAAGTGTTTCATCATTGGTCTTCAAAAATATTAGGGATGATAGAAACGAATGTGGAATAATTAATTGGTTAAATTAGTAGAAATGTTTCCCACCGAAGTGTTGAAAATGAACAACAAATTAACTTCTAATCGATAACAATATTTGTTAAGAATCTCTAAAACTCATAGTTATACCACTGAAGGTTGTCCTTTGCTAGTGTGATCCATTGAAGGTGGAATATCATACATTGGCGACCATGATTTTGTTACATGGTTGATGTATATCCAATGTTCTCCTTTAGAATCTCCTGCCTAGCATCCTTAAATGTCTCATTTTCTTTCTACGCATCAAAATTATTCTGTGCCCCATTGTTCTTCTTTACCCACTAGTGTTGAGATGAATCCTCTTTCACTACATAGACTCCCATATTGTCTCCTCCTTTTCTTCCCATCATCCCCGGATTTTGCAAAAATCCATTATACATTCTGATTGTTTTGGTTCTTTTTCTCCTATATTTTTCCCAAAAATGTCAGACAATATGTTGTCTCATGGTCTGTTGCACGACAATACAAACATGTCAAAGGTGGAAGTGGAAAATCTCTTGCATAATGTTCTGGTTTTTTAGAATTATGGCATACTACTAGCCCTTTACCTCATCCAAATCCTCTTCTGGACCGTCCTCCACCTCTGAATGCACCTCTATCTCCATGCGGTGCATTATAATGGGGTATATGGTTATATTGTTTGGTATTATACTGTGTATGTGAACTGTTGTATTGTGGATACACAGTATTGAATTGGGGTTACACATTATTGAACTATGGTGTGGCTTCCCCTGTCATCATCTCTACTTGCACCCTATATATGTATGAATTTACCTCTCTCATCAATTCCAGCGTTCTACAATCCTTAATGTCATCATGACCCATTGATTTACAAAAATTGCAGTAAGAAACTTTTGGCACTATCATATACTTCTGCATCATGGGATAATGATATGGATCATGCTTGTGTGTCTTACAAATTTCACACCACGGTTCTCCTATAGGAAAGGGGTTTGGAATCCCTTCTACCAAGTAATGCACAAAGGTTGGAAATTCATTCTTATGGTTTCCTTTTGTCCTTCATAATGTGCACCAAACAACTTCTCTCTTCTCCTTCCCCTTATTTTGGTTCAACTGGAATGTCAGGTTCTTTGGATCTTCTTTCAACTCTTATATCGCTAGATCTATATGTTGATATTGGTTTTCCTCTAGCTACAGGGATGCTTGCAGAGCCTCTACCTGTGTTTGGAACTTTTGTTGTCTCAAAGGATACTTAAAGTGTGGTAATAGTAAGTTCATAAATAATTTCTTATGTTGCATGTCAGTAATAGAGTACTTTAACTTATCTTTTAGACATTTAAACCTTTCATCAATCTCCCAGACAGACTCACCTAGTTTTTTCCTGATCTCAATCACTTTGTTCATATACTGGTCTTTTAAACTTGGCTTCCAAAATTCATTTACCAATAGATTTATTTACCTATGCGACAATATTTGGTGCTCCTTGTTGATTGTTTACATCAAGTATCATGTATTAGTCTAGCGCGCGATCTTTGAATGTTATATCCAACTACGCCACTTTTGTATCATTGTCTGTGACCTGATTTTCCTCCCAGATATTTTCACAGATGAACAAATGCTTCTCAGGGCCCTCTTATGCCTCACCATGAAACTTTGGTAATATAATAGTGGGATCTACTCCTGCCATTTTGAAACTTGTTGAACTACCACTTCCACGTGGTGTAGATACTTGACTGCTAATTCTTGAATTTGTACCCCTAGATGATTTTCCACTATTGGTCCCCTAACTTGTTGCACCTCTTCTACTAAAAATTGGTTGTCTAAAAGCTTGTGTTCCTTTAGGTGTATTAGTTGCACACGGGGTTCTAGGTTCCACACTAACTTTGATCTGGATTGGAGTTTAACATTTTGTTCCTGACCCTATACCTCTTATTTTCCTTTCATATTTTATGCGTAGTATTTCCTCAATCTACTCCACAGCCCAAATATCCTCTACCTCTTCTTCGTTTCTCGATAATCCATCTTTGTCGACTATGGCCCTCTTTTTGTTATCCATCTTATAATGGTAAGGTCTATTGTTGCACGTTGTTCGATATATTTCCATTATATATTTTATTTGTTCCTCCTCCATTATGATTGGGTCCATTGCCTCCTTCTACTTCTCCTTATCCAGATCCATGTCCATATCTCAGACTCCTGTCAGTGCTCCCCCCCCCCTAGTGGGATCTACTCCTGCCATTTTGAAACTTGTTGAACTACCACTTATGCATGGTGTATATAGTTGACTGCTACTTCCTGAAATTGTACCCCTAGTTGATTTTCCACTATTGGTCCCCTAACTTGTTGCACCTCTTCTACTAAAATTGGTTGTCTAAAAGCTTGTGTTCCTTTAGGTTTATTATTTGCACACCTGGCTCCTAGGTTCCACACTAACTTTGACTGGATTGGCTTAAAGATTGTTCCCCACTCCCATACCTCTTATTTTCCTTTTCATATTTTATGAGTATTTCCTCAATCTACCTACCCCAAATATCCTTCTACCTCTTCAAGCCGACATCCATCTTGCTTCCACTATGGCCCTCTTTTTGTTATCCATCTTATAATGGTAAGGTCTATTGTTGCACGTTGTTCGATATATTTCCATTATATATTTTATTTGTTCCTCCTCCATTATGATTGGGTCCATTGCCTCCTTCTACTTCTCCTTATCCAACTCATTTTCCATATCTCAACTGGCTGCTCCCCCTCTCCCCCATGCAAAGAAGTTTAGTTGTTCTTGTCTGATTCCATGGTCATCACACCTTTGTCATATAGAAAAATGTTGATGTAAGTATATAGTGATCTTGTGTACCTTCCTATGGGTCCCTTCAGAAGATCCTACTCTGTACCAATGTATGACTTCCTAGTATCAACTACAAATTTAGTGATAAACCCTGCAATAATACTATCTAACCAAAAATCTATTGCACACATGAATTTATTATTGACTTGTTGAAACTACGTGATCTCCATAGGATGACACACTAGCTATATTATATGATTCATAGGATGGTTTTCTTTCAACCTCAATAACCACTCCTGTAACAGATGTGGGAATTCACAAAAAAACACTTCACACAATTCGCTAAACACATATCTGTCTAGATATTTGTGCGGTGTATATTTAGGTTTTATGTTGTTCTTCTACGAAAACTCAAGTTCCTTTGTCCTTAAGCATATTTCAATCTTTTCCTTCATTGAATTCCATGGCATGTACATTCCCTTCTACTTTTTCATTCTCTGCATTGTTCTTCAATAGATCCCTTCCAATCTATCTGGTGCAATTCCAACTGGAAATGGAACCATTTTTTGGATGTTTTAGCTGACCAAGGTTCTGATCTCAAAGGTTTCCAACAAAACCATCAAACTATAGAACCTCCTGGTAAAATAGAAGGCAAAATTGCGCAGAGAGTGCACAACATAGTTTCACTCGAGATAGCTTATGGGGAATGGCAAGACTCAGATGTCTGCAGTTAGGGAAGGGATTGGGAATGTGATATGTGTCTTATTCTTATGCATCATATTTATTACTCATTCATGTATACCTATTATTCATTCATCAAGGAAACCATGCATGCATGTTGTAATAATCTAAGTAGACATCTATTATTTGATTGATAAATAGAAAAAACAATAAAATAACCATTCACACATATTAACACAGCATGGTTACCATGGTTAACCCCCCCTTGGGGCTACATCCACAAATATTTGTCTCTTATTCTCTTTTATTCATCATTCTTTAAATATAGTGTGCACACATTACATTCTCTATGATTACAACCAAAAACTACGACAAGGTCTATCTGTGAGGAAAACTAGATCACACCAGCCTCCAGAGTCTGCATTCTAACCCTCTTTTTCTACTCTCTAGCTCATTAACCAACCTATACTAGGCCTTCTAGGAATTTATTTATACTACTCTATTGGCTCATAGCCATTACAATCATATCAAAAACCCTAAACCTAACATGACTAGGCTTGTCTATATGTGTGTCACGCTGCTTTTCCTCGGTCTTCAACATGTTGTTTTTCCTCTGTATTTGGCATGCTGATTTTCCTCCATATATGGCGCATGCTCCAAAATTGGCTTTTCTCCCAAAAATAGGCCTGCACCAATAGTGGATGAGGGGAAATCGCTCATTCTTTTTCTCTATGTAGATGACTTGATATTGACAGGAGGAGATAGCTTGATCTAGGACTACAAGGAGGACCTTGCACGTGAGTTTGAAATGAAGGATTTAGGGATGATGCACTATTTCCTTAGATTGGAGGTTTGGCAGGGTGATGGTGAGACCTTCTTGGGATAGGATAGATATGCATAGAAAATTCTTAGGAGATTTCACATGGAAGATTGTAGGGCCATGGGAACTCCTATAATCACCAACTTGAAGAAGGTGGACTCTAGCATAGTCGAGAGGGTTGATGCCACATTACAAAATCAACTCATAGGTTCGTTGATGTATCTCATGAACACACATCTTGACATATGTTTTGCAGTTAACTAGTTGAGCCAGATTATGGTAGAGACCACCAAGATACCTTGGGCTATTGCTAAACATGTGATGTGATATCTCTGGGGAACAACATATTATGGCATGTGGTACAAAGGGGTTGATGACGTGAGGCTTAAAGGATTCACCGATGCTGATTGCGAAATGGGTACCAATGATCAAAAAAGCACTTCAGGGTGTGATTTCATTTTTGGGCCAGACATTGTTTCCTAGTTCAGCAGGAAGCAAAGATTAGTTACACAAGGCTCAACTGACGCCAAGTATATGGTTGTCTGCGAGGAAATTTGGTTGAGGAAGCTTCTTGTGGGAGTTGTTGTTCAAGGATTGGAGCACACAGTCATACACTACGACAATCAGAGTTGCATTAAGCTCTCTAAAAATCCAATGTTTGATGATTTCTCCAGACACATTGAGATCGGGTACCATCACATTAGAGATTGTGTTTAGAGGGGAAAAATAAAACTCCCATACTTACAACCAAGAGAGAAAACAACAGATATTCTGACCAAGGAATTGCCAAGGTCAAGCTTTGTCAACTTTAGAGATAAACTTGGTGTAGTGAAGAACACCTTCCTCTCTAAGAGGAAGTTTTAGAATTGGAGTTATAGAGGAAAGGGTTCACTAGATTTGGAGGTGCACCAAATTTGGCGAGGGACCCACAAAGAGGGGCCCAATTTAATTGACCATTTCCTATTCTTAGATGACTTAGGGAAAAAAAACAATTCATGTAGTTATAAGGAAATCAATATGAGCCCTCCATTCAGATCTAATCTCAACCATTGAGATTTCTGGTGGGCCCATGTCGAATTTCCAAGCACAAAATAAGTCTATTTTTCATTGCATTAGAGTGTTAAGAAAAACCAGCATGTTCAGAATTCTAATTTAAAGTTTAGTTATGTACTTTATTTTTATTAAATATGCAACTGGGTTCTGATTTTTTATGAGATTTAACACTTTAGTTTTATCATGATCATCCACTCTTACAGATCTTGGTGTAGTAAGAAACAATGTTCCTTGTTTTATAGCATGTCTTGCATTGGAAATAAAATTGTTCATTATCCAACTTTTGGGTCCATGTGTAATCTTTGGTGACCAAGTTGAATTTTTCCAGAAAACCTTTATTGCATTTCATGTCTATGTGTGTGTGTGTGTTGTGTGTGGTGATGCTTCAGTGTTCTATCTACCTACTCCTAAAATGAAAATATCCTATATTATTTTGAATATCATTGGGCAAATCATAATCTAAAAATTGGAGAGGAAGATAAGGGGGCTTAACCCAAATATGATCTATAGGGACAGAATGTATAGCTGTATAAAAATATGGAGTCCAAGATTTCATGCATAAACCAGAGTTTCCATGGAACCAATGACCCAAGTTTAGTATTTTCTTTGTATCCTCTACTAAGTCAAACACCACAATGAAGAAGCCTTTAGAATAGGGGTATATGAAGGCTTTTGTTGGATGCAGACCCAATCAGGGGAAAATCCTATTTTTGGGAAGAGAAGCATGAAATGAAGAATGGACAGATGTAAGGAAAAGCATCACCTGTGATGGAAGCATGTGAGGCGCACATGCAGGGAAGACCTAATGATGTTAGGGTTAGGGTTTTTTCAATGTATTGTAATGGTTGATGAAGCAATAATATAAATAAGTAGTACTTAAGGGACAAAAGGGAATGGCAGAGAGAAACTAGTGGAACAGGGAGAATCTAAAAGTTGTAAGGTTTGTACTATTCTATAAGCTGGTGAGCTAGATAAGTAGTGAGTGAATCGATCCCAATGGTTAGATCGTAGGTTGAGGAGCCTAGATCTAGTCATCCTCTTAGGGATAGAGGAGCCTATTGAGAGTGTAATATCCAAGATTGTAACCACACGTGGTGTGACATATTACTGAACCATAATAAAGAGCTTGAGAGCCAGATATTTGTGGACATAGCCCAGGAATGGGTGAACCATGGTAACATTTGTGTTATGTGATTGAATGTATGCATCTCTATTTTTGTTAAGTGTTGAATGTTAGATGAATGAATGAAGGAACTAGTTAGATCTGATATTTCACATGCATGAATAGAATGATTGCTCTAATTAGATGTTAGAATAAATAAATAAATATCACAAGGTACAACGATAGATCTCCACTCATTCCTAGGCTAAAAACACTTGAGTATTGCATCCACCCATAGAGATATCTCAGGTGAGACTATGGAGTGCACCCTGTGTTCTACATTGCCTTCTGGTTTACCAGGGGGGGCGATAGTTTTAGAGGAATTTTTTTGGGAGCTTGTTAAATATGAACATGGGTCAATCTATTATAGTAAGGGAGGATCAAAATAGATAAATGATGAAGTAGAATAATAAATCAATAAATGGTTATGTTGTCCTTTGGTTGGAACAGGGTGGGATTAATTGAATGAGATCTGCGGAAGACACATCAAAAGAATGTTAGATCAGATGATAGGATGTTAAGAAAATGAGATTCTAAAATGGGATGTTGAGACCCTGGAATCCAACAAAGGCAGAGATAGAAAGTTGTTTTAATATGAAGGAGTTGGAGTTTGCACAGAAAGATAACACAAACCCAAAGTTAACACGTTGCAACTATATGGACAAGTATGTACAAATATATGGAAAAGTACATATTCAACAACTTGCATGAAGTATTTTTCTTTGATTTCCTTCATGTATTGCAAGAGTGGATATCAAGGTTGAAAGACAACCATCCTACAAATTGGATCAAACAACAAGAATGAAATCTCGTAGAGATCATGCAGTTACAATAAGTTGATAATAAATTTATGCGTGCAATAGATTTCTGGTTAGACAACATTGTTGTTGGATTTATCATAAAATTTGTAGTAGATACGGTGAATTCTTATCACAGATGAAGCAATTATTTGATCTACATAATGTGCCACATACACAAAAGGTACGAATTTCTTCTTTATATTTAGAAACCAATCAATTTGTATGGTATCGATGGCTTTGTTCTCACAAATCACTCGTCACTTGGACAATTTTCATGAAAGAAATGATAGCACACTATGAGGATACAATGAGAAATACATTCTTTAGCCAATTGATAAATCTCAGAAAATATAAGGGAATATCGTTATTGTAGGGAGGTTTATCAAAAACCATGTACCACCTATCCATCCATTTTTGACTAATTTGGGGATGGATGCACCAGTCAATGGATATGTGTTTCCTAGTCAATGGTAGTTCTTGTCCATTTCTAGGATCCCTAAAAATAGACAATATTTGTTGTTTTGAAATGTCCAGTTCTTTGACTTGGTTTCTATCCAAACCAATTCTATAGTACTCATACGTTCATTCCCTATAATCATAAATATAGGTCAACTTACCTTGGGCACTTGCAATGGACTGCACAATGATGTCCAAAGAAGTGGCCAAGGAGACTTTGTTAGGATCTCTAGTCTCCCTTAATTGTTACTCAAGGATTCGTAATATAACCAAACCCTCATCAATTTCATTATTTGCATTGTGTGGTGGTGGTGGGTTGGGGTTTTGATCTTCTTGGTTTTCTTGTGAGGGGTTTAAATTGTCTTAGGGTTCCATTGTATTATATATGCTGCAATTTGAAATCCAGGGCATGTAAATTAGGTTCCTTATTTATTTAAAATATAAAATTACATTTTTTTTTAAATTTCGATTATTGGGAGCAAATTACTAAATTGGAATGACTAAATAGGATTAAAATTAAGAAAAATGTAACATACTTGGACACGATGTCCCCCTCCTCCCTTTCTTCCTCTTCATTATATTTTCCCAATGAGAGAAGTGTGAGTGCTATTTGGGCACACATCACGCTTGGGCCCTTAATATATTTTTATCAGTAAGACTACACATGCGGTTTTTCCACTAAACCTACATGGAAATCTATGTGGAGGTTTGACCATATAAAAACCTATAGGTATAGGAACGTGTGCAGGTTCCTAAGAACGTGCACGCATTCCTACGAGTGTGTGTTCTTAATCATGTCGTTGCCACTTTTTCGCCCACCAAGTTCTTGCACTCACCCATTTAGTTTTATAGTATTGAGAATTTTACAGTTTCAGATTGAAACTTGAGTGTTGGTTCAATTTATGTGAGTTGATGATCATAGATTCTTCTGTAAAGTTCATTATTTCAATTCATGTCTTTATAGATTCTACCACATTGAAGTTTCATTGTTGCAACTTGCTTTTTTCCTACTCAATTTGTTGAGACTCCTTTCGTGTTGTAGCTTCGTTGCTACAACTCCGCTTGCAACTTTACTTTATTTAGTTTACTTTTCAATTTGCAACAACTTTGGTCTTTAGCAATTTGAGATTGATTAGATTGTTATTGGATGAATGAACACCTAATTGTTACAAAAAATAAATATATTCATTATACTTGAGAAAGTCACTAGTAAATCATAGCGTACATTCAATTTCCGCAAGTGTGATTTTAATTTCTGCAAGTGTGATTTCAATTTCCACAACTATGATTTCAATTTCCACAAGTGTGATTTCAATTTATGCAAGTGTGATTTAATTCCCATGAGTGTGATTCAATCCTTGCAAGTGTGATTTCAATTTTGCAAGTGTGTCTTTCCTTTCCTTCAAGTGCGATATTTACTTCTCAGCAACTTAAATAGTCTAGTTTGGTGACTTAATTAAGTATCTTGAACCCTTGATTTGTGACATTCAAATTATACAACCCCTTATCAAAAGAACACTACAACTTACATGTTAAACATAGCTTCATGGAGGAAGTTAGCATCTTCACCCTCTCTATGTTCTTCATCGTTATATATCTATTTTGTATTTTTTGTATTTATATAGATATTTGATTATATGTTATTTTGTAGTTGTTTCATCCCAACAACAGACCCTATACTCCTATGGATGCATCAATGCCTAGCCCCACCATTGATGCAACAGTAGAGACAACATGTTCATTGGGTTCACCATACACACAGGTATGTATCACATTAGATAGATTCAGCATAGTCATTTCTATGGGGGGTCTATGTCATGGTCTATGCCA
>SNQJ01S0050922.1:49546-65567 GCA_010110895.2 Picea sitchensis
CCGTTAAAGACAAATTTCCCATTCCTGTCATTCATGACCTCCTGGATGAATTGAGTGGCACCCAATTCTTTACTAAACTTGATCTTCGCTCAGGCTATCACCAGATACATATGAAAGAGGTAGAAATTCCCAATATGGCCTTTCAAACTCATGAGGGCCACTATGAGTTTTTGGTCATGCCCTTTGGCTTGTGTAATGCCCCCTCCACCTTCCAAAGCCTCATGATTCATGTCTTCCATCCTTTTCTCCGTCATTTTGTCTTAGTTTTCTTTGATGATATCCTTGGCTATAGAAAAACCTATACAGACCATCTTACTCATGTGGATCGAGTTCTCCATCTACTCTCTCAGCACCAACTTTTCTTGAAACAATCTAAATGTGATTTTGGTGCCTCAGAAGTAGAATACTTGGGTCATCTGGTTGGAAAGGATGGCGTCAGGGTGGATCTGAAAAAGATTGAAGCTATGCAAGACTAGCCACACCAAAAGACACTCAAAAGCTTGCATGGATTTCTGGGCTTAACAGGGTATTATCGCAAGTTTGTTAAGAATTATGGAAAGATTGTGGCACCTCTCACTGCTCTCCTCAAAAAGAACTCTTTCACTTGGACTCTAGTCATTGCTCAAGATTTCCAAACCTTGAAGATGGCCATGTGCACCACTCTGGTTCTGGCCTTTCCTGATTTCACAAAGACCTTTGTGTTGGAATGTGATGCCTCAGGGAAACGAATAGGTGATTTCCTTATCCAGGAGGGTCGACCTTTGGCCTTCACCAGCAAGCAACTATCTAAAAGGAATCTAGGAAAACCCATCTATGAAAAGGAAAGCATGTCATTGATCTGTGGCGCCCTTATCTCTTGGGGAAACATTTCCAAATTAAGACAAACCATCAAAGCCTCGGGTACTTTCTGGAACAACACATTTCCTCCTCGGAGCAACAAAAATGGGTGACTAAACTCTTTGGATAGGATTATGAGATCATTTACAAGAAAGGAAAAGACAATGTGGTGGTGGATGCACTGTCCCTAAAATATGAAGAAGAAGGATCCCTTTTTTCTCTTTCCTTCATTGTACCAGATTGGCTCCAAGTTGTTCACCAGGAATGGCTACAAGATCCCAAAAGTTTTCATCTGATCCAACAATTGCAGACCAATGCTCCAGCTCCCCCAGGGTACTCTTGGCTCCAGGATGAGCTTCGATACAACGACCATTTGTATTTAAGTAAACAATCAAAGCTTAAATCCACAGTACTTTATGAGCTTCATGAAACACCCATAGCGGGGCACTCCGGGTTCACCAAAACCTATGACAGGGTCAAACGTTCTTTTTTTGGGGATGGTATGAAACATGAAATCCATAATTTTTTCACTTAATGTGATGTCTGTCAACGCAACAAGGGAGAAACAGTCAAATCTTTGGGCACACTACAACCACTTCCAATTCCACCTGCTATTTGGAAGGATATATCTATGGAATTTATTATCAGCTTACCCAAATCGGTAAATAAATCAGTCATAATGGTGGTTGTGGATCACCTTTCCAAGTATGCTCATTTCTACGCTCTTCAACACCCATTTACTGCATCCACAGTGGCTCAAATTTTCATGGACCAGGTCTTCAATATTCATGGCATGCCGCCCTCTATTGCTTCTAATCGTGACCCAACTTTCACAAGCAATTTTTGGCAAGAACTATTCAAGCTACAGGGCACCCAATTGCATCTCAGCACAACTTATCATCCCCAGACTGATGGTCAAACGGAAGTTGTCAACAAGTGTTTGGAAACATATCTGAGGCGTTTTGCCTCTGAAAATCAAAATCAGTGGGGTTAATGGTTACCCCTAGTTGAATGGTGGTACAACACTTCCTACCATACAGCTACATGCATGACTCCTTTTGAAGAGGTATATGGAAAGAATCCACCTTCAGTTCACTCATACTTACCGGGTACCTCGAAGGTCCAGGCGGTTGACCAAACACTTACAGTTCTCTGTACCCTCAAAGAGAACTTGGTCATGGAACATAATCGTATGAAGCAACAAGCAGATCAAGGTCGCTCTGAACGTCAATTTGCATAAGGGGATCAGGTGTTTCTGCGACTGCAACCATACAAGCAAACTTCCCTCAAGGCTGAGCATTGTCATAAGCTAGCGCCCAAATTTTATGGTCCTTATACAGTTCTCAAGCATGTGGGACAAGTCGCCTATTAGTTAGCTCTACCCAGTCATTCGAAGCTACATCCTTTTTTTCATGTTTCATGCTTAAAGAAGGTGATTGGAACTAGGTGCCAAATTCAAACCAACCTTCCTGAGTTAGCTGAAGAAGGATCCATTTGGATACATCCAGAAGTAGTTTTGGACCAGTGTGAGCGTCGTCTACATCAGATAACCATCAAGGAAGTTCTAGTCCAGTGGAAAGATATGACTCCACCAAATGCCACTTGGGAACTAGCTACCATTCTGCAACAGTTTCCACATCTCAAGCCTTGAGGACAAGGTTGTTTTTAAGGGGGTGGACATGTTAGGGTCCTAACCCACACATAGGTAGAGCAATGTATTCAGATGTAATAAAGGTCAATATTAATAAGGCCTTTCAATAAATAGAATAAGGTGAATGTAAGAAGACCTAATAGAAGCTTACGCTTCTAGAAGGATCTTCCTCTAGATGCTTCTCTTGATAGACATATTTAGTATAAATAAGGGTCGAGGGTATGAAAACCCTAGCTTGGAGATTATTGTAACAGAGCGTTGCTCGACTGGAGGCTGCCCCCTTGAAGAGGCCCGTGAACATTGCTTTCTGAATCCAAGTGTTATTTTTTTTGTTGTTCTTATATCATTTATATGTTATTGTGGAGATTATGTTGGTTATATTACTGTTATTCTGCCATTTCTAGCATTTTATTTCTGTTCTGCATACTTTTTATAACTGGTATATTACAAGGACTATCAAAATTTTACATATTATTTTCGTTGATGATGTCGTCATCATGACAAATGATTCCATACAGGAATGGAAAGCGATCAATGAGAACTTTAAACTCTTATGAAGTGCCATAGGATTGTCGAATAATTGGGAAAAATTGTCCTTCCACTTCGCTAACCTGCAACAACAATCTTTGGATCATCTCAAAGGTGTTTTTCCATACACCTTCTCACATATTTCCACTGGTCTTAAACACTTGGGCTATTTTTTAAAATATGATTCCTATAAACTGGGGGACTGGAACTGGCTTATCGCCAAGTCCAAAAAAGGACAAGCCACTGGTGCACATGTTGGCTCTCACTTGGAGGGTGTTTCACTCTCATTAAAGCGATACTTGAAGGGAAGCCTATGTACTGGATGGATCTAGCATCCATACCTGCTACAGTTCTCATAAATCTCTCCAGACTGATTTATAACTTGCTCTGTTCAAGTTGCTCAGAATTTTCTCGCGAGCATCTCTGCAATTGGAAAACTCTGGCTAAACTAAAACATAAAGGTGGTTGGGGGCTTCAAAATTTACACCACTTTAGTTAGGCACTTGCAACCTCCACCCTCTGGCGTGTTTTGACTTCCTCCAACATATGGAAATCCATCATTATAGAAAAATATCTCATCCATCATTCTTTAAAAAATTGGCTACAGACCAAACCTATACACACTAGTGTGACCAGGGCATCCTCATATTTTTGGAGAAATTTAACTAAAGAAAAATCCTTGATCTCCCACTGGCTCTGCTTGCTTCCAGGTTTGGGGCATTCCATTGAGCTAAGACGTGACCGCATTCTTGGACTGGGTGACCTCTCTTTACTCCCTCCACAATTGGCATCCTATCTCCATACAAAAAATGTGTGGTTCCTTTACCAAGTGAGAGTTAGAACTAGATCGACACATATATCAGACAGCTGGATCTCAAGTGATACACTTGGCCTTAGCGTAGATCTTACACCTATTTGAAATAATTTTTGTCTTTCCCTCAGTCTCTCGGGTATTCAACTTAATAATACGGAGGATACACTCCAATGGTTGGGGGGAAACCACTCAGGACTTTTAACAGTCCAGAACATCTACGCAGACATTGCAAACTCTCATTGGCATCCAAACATCAATGAATGGAGAAAGAAATTTTGGTCTTTGAAGCTTCTACTCAAAATAAAACTCTTTACATGGCTATTGACTGCATATAAATTTAATACTTGGGACATTATCCAAAAGAAAGGCTGGATTGGGCCAAATCTCTGTCACTTGTGTCACACTGATGCTGAAACAACAGATCATTTTTTCATTAACTGTTCATTCTCCAAAGAAGTTTGGGACAAACATACTTTGAATCTCAATATCAAATCCACATGGGACGAGCCTAATCTCTCGATCTTCTTTGATCATTGGGCTCATCGAGAACATAATCATAAGTGTATCCCTTCTTTAGTTTGCTAGTCTATTCGACTAGTCATGAATCAAACAATTTTTTTAAATGGAATCCCTTCCACTGTGAATCCTAATATTTCAATAAATGTGAATCCTAATAAAAACACCCCCCTTTGAAATTTATCAACCTATATTATAGGTACATGATTTCTTTATCCACATACATTGCATTTCAATTAATGTTAATCCTATCAATCAATCAATTAATTTTCTTTTACAAATGGCACAAGAACGACATTAATATCTATCCATGTTTTTCACATTCACTTTATTTACATACATTACATTCCAATAATATTCTTTTATCAATTAATTAATATTCTTAATATTCTACAAATGGAAAAACAACACTAACATCAATATCTATCTATCTTTTTCATATTTACATGCAGTACATTTCAATAATATTCTTTTACAAATGGTACAACACTCACATCACTATGTATCAATCTTTTTTCATATTTACTTTATTTACATCATTACATTTCAATAATATTCTTTTACAAAAACGTCACTATCTATCAATCTTTCTTCGGATTTACTTTATTTACATGCTTTACATTTCAATATCAATGTGTCTTTTTCCAATTTACTTTATTTACATGCATTGCATTTCAATCTATATGAATCCTCTCAATTGATTCATCATGATACTAGAAGAAAATGCAAAAACAAAAAACAAGAGTAAGTGGGACCAATTGATATTTCCCAATTATGAAGTATTAATCTTTCTTAATCCACCAACATAACCAAATATAATTTGAAAATATCTCCTTTCATTAATCCATAATATTTGATAACATATTTTAAAATATTGTATTTCAATTTGAAACATTTAATTAGTTAGAAAATAGTTTTCTCCAGGTTGGTTTGTAATATTCACAGTATTGATTATTGCGAAGTTAGTTCAGAATATCCATAGTATTGTTTGTTATGGGTAGACATTTAGCATCCACAATAGGATCCATCTTGAGGACACAAAGCAACATTGTAACAAATAGTATTGTGGATATTCCGAACCAATTAGGGAAGTAATTTTTTTATGACAGGTTTCTTCTTAAAACCATCATTCCCATGATATTTTATTTTTATTTTTTCCCATCATTTAAATATTATGTGTCATATGTGTTTTTGTTCATTTTTATTGTAAATACAAAATCATCCCAGGCACAACATAAAATTGTTATGAAATTTCATTTAACATAACATCATCAAATTGTTTCACGTGAAATACAACACCATTAAAAACATAAACAAAAAAACTTAACAAATTAACTTGATATAGCATCTTGCACACAGTTTCAATTTTCAAAATAAACAAATAAGAGGTTCCAACTTCTTTCTATGCATCAATTCCACATAGATCCAATAATTGTACAAAAACAATTGACCAAGCACTACGTGGTATGCAGGTAATGATGCCAAGATAGGTACATCCTATGGAAAAAGGAAAAAAACTTACCAATGGTTCTTGTAAAAATAATAATAAAAGTTACAGATAGAAAATTTTGAAATAATTATCGTTATTAATAAAATGAAATAATAAATATTACTGAATTATTTTGGATATTTTTTTTAAAATAGAAACTATTAATGTTTTCTAAAATGAAATAAAATAGAGCTTGTGAGAGAATTAGCCTTACCTTCTGGATAGTTGCAGGAAAGTTATGAATCCTTGATCTTTTCTTCCCTCTGAACCTTCACTTTACCATCTAATTTGTAAATAATCCCCGTGACTTGTAAGTTCTGAGCGTCCAGGTGCAAGTGTGTTATAATATTTGTAATTTATGCAATGAATCCACGTGACTTGTAAGTTGTGAGCGTCCAAGTGTGCTATAATATTTGTAATTTATACAATGAGCTATGCATGAAACTTGCAAGTTGCAACCTCCATCTATTATATAATTTGTACCATGTACTATGCATGGTTTTCTATAGAATGTATAACTTGTGTTATGTAGGATTTACATAAAAATCAACATTCAAATTTAGGAAAATGTTATTATATTATATAATATATATTGTTAATTTTTTTTTTTACAAGAGCGGGTAATGGATTTTTCATTAAAAAAACAGTGGCGATGCCCTTGATGCAGATACAAAAAGACTGAGAAGTTATTTACTTAATGGTTTACATACCCTAGTGGCTATGCCATCCTACCAGGAAAAGGAAAGAGAAATTTAGCAGAGTTATTTACTGCGGAGGCTTCTATACAAAATGCCTTCTTCGTTGATATGGATTCAGATCTGCATTTCATGCTTCTGACCTGTTGGTCAAGTTACTTTGGATCATCTTGCTTGGGATGGTTTCTTTCGGTCTTCCATTCTTTGTTTAGATATTTCATTTTTTCTTCTAGAATGTTGACTTTGTTTTCAAACTCTTGTTTAGGTTCTTTGAGCTCTTTACGTAACTTCCCCAACTCTTCTGTTAGCCCAAAGTTAGTTGTGGTCATATCGGCTTCAATCATTTCCAAGCACCTTCCAGTGTCGATGTCTAAGTTTTGGAGAAAATCCAGTGGATGATGTAGCATGTTCTTGAGACGTTGCATGTCTTCTTCCAGCGAATTGAACATTTCTTCAGTGGTGGGTTTGTTGCCCGAGCTGGACGCCATCTCTTTCTTCTTCCTTGATGCTCTCAGACTGCTACAGTTGTGTGCGTGCTTCTCTTTTCCCCTTCTTGACTGTATCTCTTGCCTTAGTAAGATCTGGGTATGAGGAGGCCCTTCCTTGCTACCCTTTTTATCTGCAATTTCTTCCTGGTTCGGATCCCCTAAATGATTCATGTGATCTGGAGTGATGGCTTCCCCTGAATATTCAACGACCAAATGATTTTTATGACCATCATTTCTGACCTTTGCTTTGTCTTTACCTACCTTGGTTTCTCCCCTTGGTCTTGTCTCTTGTGCCTTGTTGCATTTCTAGCTCGTGCCCCTTTCAACTACCAGTCTTTTCCCCCAAGTCTCAAGGAATATCCATTCTAGTTGTGATTCCATTTAATTGTAAGGTTCCAATATGAGAGTTGTCTCCTTTGTTGGCCTCAGTCTCTACTGACGCGTTCAGTTTCTGGAGGACATGGTAAATCTTGTAAGTATGGAGAATTCCAAGGAGGAGCTGTATTTTCTCTAGTATGTGATGGAGTTTTGAATTTTTTACTCTGTTACGAAAGATTAAGGCTTGGATTACTAACCTGGAGTCCCCTATTATCATCATATCTTGGACGTTGTGGTTAATTGCTTGAGTTAGTCCTTGCCAGAGGGCCAGAACTTCTACTTTGTTGTTAGATTTTGTTCCAATTCCCCAGGCAAAGATGAGTTTTGGGTGACCTGTTGGGATTTCCAGGACTCCTCCTCCACTAGTCGGACCTGGGTTTCCTTTGGAGGCCCCACCAAAGAACAAAATATGTTTTTTTTCCTTTCTCTTCCAATCGTCGAAGTCTTGCTTCTCCTTGCGGATTTCCCATATTTCCTGATGAAAATTGTTGCCTGTTTTCTGTTGTTGATCTTTGAGATCAAACTTTTCAATCCAATGTTCCTCTTCTGGCTCCAGTGGCTTTGAGTTTTCAACTTTGCAAAAGTAGGGAGAGGACTCCCCAAAAAAGGCCTTTATCTCGGTTGCAACTTGATTTCGACTTTTTTTAGTCTCCCTAAAAAGCATGTTATTTCACTCGAGCCAAATCTTCCAGAGTATAAATTTAGGGAGAGTTCTCCAAAGGGTGGAAATTTGGCCTTTTTTGTTGTTTGGAAGGGACAGAAGGAGTTCCAATTTTGGAGAAGGATGTTGGCTTCTTGAGGTAGCTTGAAGGTGAATCCCGAGGCCAAATTCCAGACTTCCTTGGAGTAGACGCAGCTTAGGAGAAGATGGTTTGTGGTTTCCTCTTCTTGAAGACAGAGGGGACATCTGTGAGGACCTTCCCATCCTCTTCATCTTAAGTTTTCACCAGTTAGGATACCTCTATGAGCCATGGTCCAAACAAACATGTTTATCTTTGGAAGATATTTGGCTATCCAGATTGGTTTCCAAATAGATGGATCTGGGGGGACGTTAGGGACAGAGACTATGTGTTGATACCCAGTTGTTGTAGTGTAAATTCCAGAGCGTGTTCCCTAACCTCTCTTGTATTTTTTCCTTTCTTTTAGGGGGATTTCCCTTGTAGGAATAAATTCAGAGTGTTCCAATCCTCTTCTAAGTTTGGAGGTATGTTAGCCATTTCCCAATTTTTCCAATCTTTTGGTTCATCAATTCCCCAGACTGAAATATCCCACAAACTATTTAAATCCTGAGTTCTCATCCACACTTTGAGATAGTTTAGATCCTTTCTCGAACCTAGAGGTGGGTCCCCCATTATTGAGTCTTCCCAAAAATTGATCTCTTTTCCATTTCTTGGTATCCAGGTAAGTTGAGGACTAAAGTGTTTAAAACCCTTCTGACACAGAGAGAAGATTGGGGATCCTTTGTCCACCACTGCTGGGCGATCAAGGCACTTTTTCCTTGGACCATGAAAGTACTTCTTCCAAATCACTTTTTTACTCCAGGAAGGGGTCACTGTGATTAGATTCCATAGTATATTTACTCATAAAGATAGATTTTGTGCCTAGATGTTTTTAAACTGAATGCCTCCTTCTAAGACAGGCTTGGAGATTTTTTCCTAGCTTATTAGATGTAATTTTTTCCCTGATTTCTTTCCTCCTTCCCAAAGAAATATTCTGAACAATGTTTCAATTTTTTGGATCGTGGAAACAGGGGCAAGTAATAGGGAGCTTTGGTAGATCATAATGCTTGCTAGAACTGCTTTGATTATGACCACTTTGCATGCAATATTTAGCCAGCTTGTTCCCCCAGGAATTTATTTTGTTTTTTAACTTTTCTGTCAGCAGGTTCCAGTGTGAAGCCTTTGTCTTGGATTTGAAAATTGGGACTCCCATGTATTTAAAGGCCTCCCAGTTGGTGCATCCTTCCATTCCCAGAATTCTAGAGATATCTAGCATTTCCCTTGGAGTGATATTCCATCCAAAGATCTTGTTTTTAATCAGGGTTATGGCACTGCCAAGATTTATGTGTAGACATCTAACTCATTTTTGAATTTCCTTGTTGTTTTCAAACTCGCTCCTCCCATCAACAACGTGTCATCCGCAAATTGGGCATGATTTATGTCCTTTACCCCCTGGGCTATCCTTAGGCCTAGGAGGTTTTTATGCATCTAGCAATGGTCTAATTGGAATCTTAGCACTGAGGCATGGATGGCATAAAGAAGAGGAGAGAGGGGGGAACCTTTCCTGAGTCCTCTGGAGTCTTGAAAGAACTTAGTGGCCCTTCCATTCACTAGCGGCGCTATCCAAGGGGATCCAATGCAAGATTTTATCCAATTTATAAAATTTGGGGCAAAACCAAAATTTTCTGTGACTATGAACAGGAAGTTATGTCTAACCTTGTCAAACGCATTAGCAAGATCAAGTTTTATAATAATACCTTTGTCTTTACTTTGGATGCTTGAGTGTAGAGCTTCTCGAACTAGGATGATATTGTCCACTATGTACCTGCCTTTTATAAATCCTCCTTGGTTTTCAAGGATGATTGTCGAGAGAATGTTTTGATTCTAGTGGCGATTACTTTTGTGATGATTTTGTAAGTTGTGTTACAAAGGGAGATTGGCCAGAATCTACCAAAATTTACTGCCCCTTTTTCTTTTTGGATAAGCACAAGGAAAGACGAATTTGTTCCTCCTCCTAACTTGTTGTAAATTTGAGATTTCCAAATCAGTTTCATAAGATCTGTTTTGATTATATCCCAACTTTGTTGAAAGAATCTAGTTGTGAAACCGTCTGGACCTGGGGCTTTTCCTGGGTTCATTTGGTCAAGTGCCTCTTTTATTTCTTGCTGGGAAACTTCCTTTGTTAGACTCATGTTGACTTCTTCTTAGATGAGGGAAGGGATGAGAGAGAGGGGGTAAGATTTAGAGTCGGTTGCAGACTATTTAGTTTCTGTGTAGAGAGCTTCGAAAGTGTCTGTCGTGGCTTCTTTTCTTCTTTCAAAGTCAGTTATTGTTTGATTTTGAACTTGAATTTCCGTGACTTTCTTATACTGCTTCCCTGCCTCAGCTTGTTTGTGAAAGTAGCTAGTGTTTTTATCTCCTGCTTCCAACCAGAGGCTCCTTGATTTCTGTCGCCAATAATTTTCCTCCTCTCGGCAATCTTTGTACCAATTTCTTTGGAGTTTGTCTTCTTGGTGTAAAATTTCTTGGGTGATTTCCTTATTTTCCATTTCTAGCTAATGGTTCCATAGTTTCTTTTAGGATTCATGGCGATTTGCAATTGGGCTTGAATGGGTTTTTACCCAAGATTTTAACGTTGCCTTTAGTCTCTTGAGTTTTTCTTCCCAAACAAAGAATGTTGAGCCTCTTACTATGTCATTCCAGATTTTGGTAACCAACTTCTAGTAGCCTTCATCTTAGATCCAGGCTATATTGAATCTAAAAGGGATTGGTCCTAGATTCTTGTCAGGTGATATTTCTAAGAGGATTGGTTTGTTGTCTGACACGCTGTGCGAGAGGATCGAAAAGGAGGGTGTGAGGCCTCGGAGTAAGAAGGATCTTTGGACTAAGAACTTGTCCAATCTAGCAGCTATGTGCCCCAGGCCTACCCTCTTGTTTGACCATGTGTATTTACCCTTTGTTGGTTTGATGTCTTCCAGCTCCCAATCGGACATGATATCTTCTACCCATTCTCTTGCTAGGTCTTGCACAATGGAGCCACATTTTTTATCGGTTAGAGATAGGGTCACATTTAGATCCCCTCCGATAATGATATTATCTAGATCCTTTAGTTGCAGATACTCTTTTAGGGAGTCCCAACAAATTATTTTTCCCTCTAACAGGACTGGCACATAAAGATTGAAGAGACTTACCAGTTGACTTATTTATTTGTGAAGGAGGCTAGTGTATATCCAATGCGTTCTTGCTTCAAAATTGACTAGGTCGAATTTCATAGTGTTCCAGAGGGTGCCTATACCTCCTAAGGCTCCTCTTGCGCTTTCGACTATTCCTTGGCTTATTTTCCAAAGTGCTTTTGTTGTTTTGAGGAAGTCTTTTTCTTCCATCTTGGTCTCCTAGAGTAGTAGGATATCGACCTTAGAGGTTTTTATGATATCTTTTAGTGCATCTTCCTTCGTTTTGTTGTTGAACCCCCTACAATTCCAGGATGTTAGTTTCATGATTTACCTGGGGGGGATGTGTGGGCTCCTTGAAGAGCCTTGGAATGATTCCTTGTCTGTCTTCCACTGATCATATGTTTGATTTTTGGTTGTGATCCACTCAGGACATCTTTATATGTTTCTTTATCTCTTTCTTCTCTTTTTGATTTTCTTCCTCTTCCTGCTTTCTTTGGGGTGACCATTGTGTCACTTGCCCCTTCGTAGTCACTTTCTGAGGAGACCTCTCCTTCCTCTATGTCCAGATCTGCATCCTTTCCTACTCCCATCTTGGCTTTCTCTTCTTCTATCTCTGGGGCCAGTATCTCTCTGGTTTCTGGATTTCATTTCCCATGAGATTCTTCAGCTGGTTGGCTTTCCTGAGGGGATTATCCTGCCATTGTTCCATCATGATTCTGATCCAGCAGTATGAAGCTATTTTTTCTCCTTACTTCTAGTTGGTTTTCTTGTTTCGTGGGTTGAGCGAGCATTGTCTTATCGTTCCTTGGTTCTTTTTATCTAGATGAATCTTTCCCTTTCCTTGGTTGTTTCCACCCTTCTCCATTTTCTTTCTCCTTGATTAGATTTTTAGGGCAGTTTCGTTGGAAATGGATGTATTTGTGGCATCCTCTACATTTGAAAGGTAATTATTCATAATCTATCTTCTAAAAGTGATGTCATTCTCCAACCTTTAATTTGATTTCTTCTGGAAGGCCCACCTCTAGGTCCACTTCCACACAAATGCGCATGCAGGAGTATTGATCTTTAGGGTCCGCTCTATCAATATATTGACCTAGCCCATTCTTGATTGCCTAGAGTGAAGAGGGGCTCTAGCAGTGGATAGGGAGATTGGGGAGTCTGACCCAGACTGAGACATCCTTGGGTACTTCGACCGCCAGGTCAAAGCTTGGAGTCTAGTGATTCGGGTAAAGCCCTTGTGTGCCCATGAAGTACAGTCCATTTCTGAAGATAAGATCTATGTCTTCTTGGGAGATGAATTTGAATATGAAGAATCCTCTTCCCACCGCATAGCAAGTTACACTACTCTTGATTAGCAGTTGCCAGTTTCTTTGGATCTAGTTATCAGTGGTTCGGGTTGACGACCAAAGCCCCATGAATTGTTTGACCAATCCTCGATCTGACAGAGATATTGCTACACGTATTGGGTGATCAAGGGGTAGATCAATTTCGGGGATCGAATCGAGCTTCTTGACAAAGCTTGGGGTTTTAGCAGGGGGAAGCTTCTTGCCTTGGGAGGCCAGGAGCTTGTAGAAGGAGGTAGAAGGAGAAGGAGGGGGTGATGGCTCTCCTCCTATGGGGGCTGTGATAGCAACAGCAAGGGTGCTTCAACAGTGAAAACCCTAGGTGATTCTCAGCAACGATCTAACTTTTTCATAACACGTACATTATTAGCATAAACTATCTTAATGATTCCTCAATGTTTATATTGTTATTATTATAATATATATTGGTTTTTTTTTGGTAAATAAAAAAGGGTAATTCCTTATTAATAAGTTGTTACTGTACAAAACTTATATATGTCATTGGCATGCCACCTATTCTGCCAAACTAGTGGAAACTAAAACATAGCCAATTATGCTTTTGGCAAAAAAGGGTAGCCGCCACTTACCCTGCCATTTTGTTGGAAACCAGAGTAGGTGGCGGCTGGTAGTGCTGACAAATATGTCTATGTAAACTAGACATACTAACAAACTCTGAAAATTAAAACTTGGCAAAAAAATAAATAGAGTACCAGACCAGGTTGACAAGAAAAAAACTCCATCACTGTGCCATTAAGGCTCAGAGAATTATGCAAAATTAAACATTAGAGGGGTTTTGAGAAAAATGGAACCTGCCATCCGAAGAGCCTCTATGAAGGATTCCATCGTTGGGATTGAGCACGTAGGGCTGCATGCAAGTCGGGCACCTTTGCTTGGCTAGTGCATTCGAAAAGGTTTCAAAAAGCATGTCAATACGGCTACTGATGAGGGTGTGTCGATGGATTTCCTCCATCATATAACCTTTTATATCAAATATAATCTCCAACTGCTCCGGGCTGAAGAGGTTGGGTATATTCTGGTTGCAATCCTCAACTGGGTTCAGTGGTGGAGGCTCATTGGTGGGGAGTTCCTCCTGAACAATAAAAGTGGTGCCATCCATGGTCACCTATGTTCCTCTAGTAGCGACACTAGTGTTGGGGAAAATATGGGCATTCGGGACCATGTAGAGGAGGGACTCTGGTGGAACCTGAATTGGTTCCTCTGGGAATTCCTCCTCCACAAAGGCCATTGGAGGTGTATGTGGCCACACAATTAGCTGAGTTAGGGTGATGGATAGATCCCTCTCCAAATTGTGCAGGCGTCTCTGCCTTGCCACACGACTATACTAGGTCGGACCTCGCTTAGGCTCTCTCTCTCTCTCTCTCTCTCTCTCTCTCTCGGCATGGTGGAGCCTGGAGGTCGAAGAAGACTGCGTATGAGACCAGAGAGAACCAACTAGACCCAAAACAAATTCCTGAGTAGAGAAAGGAGACAGAGCACTGAGGCAAAGTAGTGAATTCCATGGCCAAGCTGGATAGTTAACCGAGGGGCGTATATGACCACTTTACTACCTCCTATACCCAGCGTCACCCTCCTGCAATTAATCATCAAGGCCTCAATTAATCTAAATCGGGGGAGTTGTCCTCCCTTCCTCTGTAATCTTTTATGGTCGTCCTCCATCCAAGAATGGGAATTGGGGTGGCGGCTGACCATATTTATGGCAAGTTTCATAGGGGGACTACGTGGCCTCTCGTGGGCTATGTGTCACCCCATTCGTGGATTATAATATATGTTGTTAAATTATATAATAGATTGTTATTATATTATATTATATATTATAATACATATAGTTATTATAATATATTATATATTATAATGCATATTGTTATTATATAATATATTGTTATTATTATAATTATATATGTTGGATTACTTAGTGGGGGGGTGAATCAGTGATAGAGAAATCTAATTTTTTTTAACCATATAACACAAGTGTTATATCAATGTAAAATTATCATCCAATATTTGCAGAGTAAATAAACAATGAACAAATGATCAATCATACACATACACAGTAGACTAGTGATTTTATGTGGAAACCCAAAGCAAGAGAAAACCACATAATGTTTTTTCTTATATGTCTTGAAGAATTACATTCATTGGAAACACCAACTTCCCTTGTTTTCCAAATGCAACTGGAAGGAGGATCCAACCCTCTAGTTTCTCAGGCTACAACTTGAGGGAAGCTCCAACTCCCCAATTCTCTAGCTATAACAGAAGGAAGCTACAACCCCCTATGTTCTCTGGATACAACCACTTATCCTTTCCCCATCCAATCGCCCTGACATATAAGTAAAATGATGGAAGCATTGTCACACTATTATTGTGAGATATAATTTTGTAAACCTTGTTGTAGGAAAATCTGCCTGCGGACAAGTAGATCGACCTCTAGAGCTTGACCTTAACCCTAGACAGAAAAATGCTTATCATGGACACTAACTTCCTTTCAAATCTATCTAAGCCTAATGCATGAGAAGGGAATATAACATAAGTACCTTTTAGTCGATGTTTGTCCCTGCATGCTCCGAGTTGCGCTCCAATTCTTTTGCTCCTCGCTGAGGTCTGTGGACAAAACAAGATATGACCACTTCCTACTCTATTGACATTAGCTTGAAAATAGATCTATCAATGAATGATAAGTTCATGTAACGTCAGACACGAACTAGAAAGAAACAGGCCAAGTGTGTCATATTAATGAGAATAATGACAACGATACTTACAATCGTAGATGCGAATGCGACAGCTTCGTCAAGTCCTCTTCGTCCAACCCTTGCCTGAAAGATCCACAACTTGGATGGCAGCAGCTTCACTAATCACTTCTCTTTGGCTGACTGTCAATTTCCTCCAAGATCATAAGTTTCATATGTTCAGTTCTTCCTCCCTTTCCACCATCATGAAGCTTGTTTATATAGGTTGGGCAAGGCCTAACCCCTTGAGTTATGTTTAGAACTAGTTAGGAACCATCTCCTTGGATCAGGGATCTTTGATGAAACCAAGAATTCAAGCACAACTGCCTTCTAATCTCGAATGTTCTCCTCCTCATTCGACTCAACGGGCTAACAAATTGACCCAGAATAGGGAGCACTCCCCCAAAGGGGTATCAGAGTGTTATAGCACTCCTGATGTGCCTTGGGAAAGCGCCAGCGCTCTTAAGGTGAGCAGCGCTCCTCCAGAAGGGTTGAAGAGCGTTATAACTCTTCTGGACCATGGTGTAGGGGCGCCAGCGCTTTTCTAGCAGTACTAGAGGAGCGTTCCCCTTCCAAACCACTATTTCAGGTCTTCTTTCAGGTGTTAAGAGTTCTTTGATTCCAATGGATCAGTTCTTGCTCTCCA
>SNQJ01S0050924.1:0-26149 GCA_010110895.2 Picea sitchensis
TTAGCTGGGAGATCCTTACAAAGTAGGATGTTATGCTGTCGTCATCATTCATCTTCATGTCACAGAGCTCATTCTTCAGACTCATAACTTGTCCAATGTTTCTGACTGAGAAGAGATTAGTTAGGGCATCATACATCTTATTCGATGAGTCAATATGGGAGATGTAGGGTATCAAGTGGTCTTTTATGTAATCCACTATGATACTCATGGAATTGATGTTAGCATCTTTTAACTTCTCCATAGCTGCAACGTTTTGCAGTTCCTTCTCTTCACCTTCTTTAAACTCTGGCTTCACGATCTTTCCTTTCACAATGTCCAACACTTTATTCTTAGCAAGAATGAGTTCAATCCTTGTCTTCCATGCTCTGAAGTTAGAGTCTCCATATAGCTTGTTCTCAGACTTCATAGAGTTCATCATGGCTTGCTTAACTTGGTCAAACCCTAGATTTGACCAGAAATCCAAACTTCATGTCTTGGCCTTCTGAGAGTATCAGGAGATACGTTGGGCTAGGGCACACTGATCTATCCAAATATTAGGTCAATATCATCACTTAAGGGGTCTCAACAAGAGGTTTAGGGTTTCTACAACTGCTTTTGCTAGTAACCCTAGCTGCAGTGCTTTTGGAAACTGCTTCTGCTAGTAACCCTAGTGGCAGTACCTCAACGAGCTCAATATCTAGCGACTATGTTTCCTTCCAGCATTTTAGGCTAACTAAAGGGGTGTGGGCCCATAATATGTTAGAATATAGAAGATGGTGTGCTCGTTTTACCATTGACGATACCTTCGTCACCCAACCATAAGCCCAAGCCTCCCTCCGAGCACCTTAACCTTAGCTGAGAATTCCTCCGGAAGCAAACCCTAGGCTCGATAGCCAAACGAAGGGCAACACATCTCTCCCCAAGGATAGTGCAACACAAAAGACTGATCAGATAGTCCCAAACCCTAGCCAAGAGATATTCAAGCAAAAACTGAGAACTTGTTGCTGCTGCAGCTGCATCAACTCTTCCTCCAAACCTGTGCACCAAACTGCAACTACAGTGCACACCAAACTGCAGAACTGCAATTCTGAGATGTTGCAAATGAGAATCGGTGCCCTGTATTTATAGTAATCCTACCAGTTTTGCTAGGGCCGACTTCTCCTTCTGGGTATGTGTCTGTTCAATATATTATTATAATTTCTGGTCGACTTCTTCTCTTGGAGGCTAATAGCCTAATATAAATTATCTTATTGAGTCGATAGGGCTTCTAGGGTTATTAGCCAATTCATTATGGTTTATCTTGCTTCTCGGAGTCTTCTATTGTCATTAGGTTCACACGTGGGAGTAAATACCTCCTGCAACCACCATAATATTAATAGAGACAAAGTTTCAATATCAAAGGATACCATGGAATTGATGGCTCTGAACTTAATTTTTAAATTCTGAGACTTTGCGCCCTCGAATATGGGTTCAAGTTGGATTTTCCCTACTTTTCACCCCTTACTATCTATGCTCTTTCAACAAAACCAAACTGCATAATTCCTCAATGCTGAAAGGGAACTTCTGCCACAAACCAACAAGTTGAAGGTAGCTCTGGTTGAGAGACATGGCTACACTTGGACTGCATTGTGTCGATAAACCCACCCGACTATGATGATAATCCCACCCGGAGAGAGGAAATCACACCACCAAAGAAATTTAGAAAGAAGTCACTTAGTACAGCTAGGGAAATTTGCACAGGACAAAGTTGAGAGGCCTCGAGTTTTATAAAAATTCATGGGATAAATCCTCCCATAATTTTTCATGATGTCAATGCAGACCCTAAGGAAATCCAAGTATGAGGATAATTGACAGGAGAAATGAAACATGTATTTGGATACTACCTTGTGAGTCTGGAAGAAATTGTGCCAAGGGATTTCGAGAGGTGATGAAGCTCATGGGTTCACGCTTTCTATGATAAACATCCCCATCTGATCACTTATCTTCATTCTCTCATTCGTTGCACCTAACACCTCCCTCCAGAAACACACAAGAGCATATGTGCAATGAGGGACTCCTCTTATCCTCGAGATGTGTCTTTAGTACTTCCCATAGCCAGCACAATTAAACACCTTCCCTAAAATATCTCGACATCTTGTCCAGGTTCATGTGTTGGATAACATGTGTCGCAATGACAAGCCATGCGTCACCCGCAAAAGATCGTGGGCTCGATGAATCATTCTAGGTTTTGGTTTAATGGAAAGGGGGATAAAGTTTCTTGACCACCAACACCCAAGTGACCTGGGGCCTTTTCTATGGCCTTATTGGTCATTTTATCTGCCTCTTAATTGTTGTTTTGGAGGATGTGGAAACAATTTATTCGCATGGATCCTGTGAGCATGATAATTATGTTTATTAAAATTATTAGGATCATGTTATGAGGAGAGGAACCCCATATCATTTTCCTTATTATCGTCTTCCAGTCTCACACTACATTCAAAATTTGAATTTTCCTTTTCTTTTCCAAATCTATCCCTTGGATCAGGGTGTAAGCCTCCACTTTGTTGTTTTTTTTCCGTCGCCAAATTCCATAAAGAGTCCAAGACTCTATTTCCTTTGGGTTGCAAAATAACCCCCCCTGCCCCACACCTGCCTCCCCTAGGTTTCCTTTGGATGACCCATCAAAACAGAGTGTGTGCCAAAATTAAGAAGAAATCCATTACTCAAAACTGAAAGAAGAAGAATGAAGTTGTCAACATGATTGTTGTAAAGACTTGGAACAGAAAGAGTGTTGAAGGTTAAGTTTCGAAATCCAAGATTTTTCGTCTCTACTCCACCTAGATTCATCATCTAAGCTCAACCTTTTGGATTTTAAAAGATCTGTCATCTGGCCAGTTTCCTTGATTACTACATATTGTCAGTGGATTCTTTTATAATGAAAAAAATTCTATTAATTCCGACAAATGCATTCGGTAAGGTTATTTAGAGATAGGGGTTGACCCAGGTTGTAGGTCGATAGAAAATTCTATCTCCCTCCATGGGGGTAATTTAGGTATCTCATCAACAAACACATCTCTGAAATCATGCAACATGGAAAAATCCTCCAAGTTGGGTTTATTTTCGTTTTCTAACAGGTTTGTTACTTGGGTGGCATAAAATTGACACCCCTTTCTCATGATATTCTTGAATTGCATTGCTGAAATCTGTCTAACTGATATTGGTTTTTGTATACCTTGAACTATCCTAGCAGTGTCATTTTCGTCTTTATACTTAAGTGATTTTTCATAACAATCTAACATTGCTTTATTCTTTTCTAACCAATCCATTTCGATAATTTCATCATAAGATCCTAGTGGTAGAATGTTAAGATTTTTCTTTATGTTTCGACCACCTAAACTGAACTCATAATCAGAAATAAAGTCGACAACTTTTCTTTTCATTCCTTTGCTAGCTGTACCAGCCAAGATTTTGCGTATCTTACTTTATTAAGTTTATTAGACTCCACTATACTTGGAGTGATATAACTTAATGTAGCTCCAGGGTCAATTAAAAAAAAATAATCTAGTGTTATTTATTTTACCATCGATTTCCACCACAGAGGATTGGTGGTCATCTTGTCGGCCATCCACGGCTGCATTTACCCGATGCAAGATTCTGCCCACATCTCCCACTGTAGAGGCTTCCTACAGATTCTGAACAATGTTTATGGTTGCTGAAATCAAACGTGGACAATTCCTCCTTAGATGAGTCTCTCCACATTCCCATCATTTTAATGGTTCACGGGGCTGTCCCCAAACTTCTTAGTTCCCATATTTACTAGTTTACCACCTCCTTGAGTGTTTGGATTGTTGGAGTAAAAATATTTCCTTGGAAAGATTTTTTTTGCGTTACGATATGGAGTTGGCTGGTATCCCTTCTTCTGCTGGTTCATTTGGTCTTGTTTCTTGTCTTTCCAAGCTTTAGGAAATTCTAACTACTGCCTGTATTGGTCATAACACATTTAGGATTTTCTGAGCACTTCACTCAAGTATTTGGGGTTATCAAATTCGATTATGTCATTGTAAGACTATGGTAAACAACTTAGGAACCACTGGATTTTCACTTTATCCTCTCGGATATAAGGTATGAACCTTAGTAATTCCAGGAATTTATTTATCAGATCTTCCATAGTCATTTGACCAAGTCGTAGATCATAAAAATTTTTGGTTTTTCTTTCATATTAAATTTCAGATAGGTACTATTTCTTAAAGTATGACCATTCCGTTTGTTTCTCCTTCAGGTCCTTGGCCAATTTCAGGCCTTGCCACCAAATGATGGCTTTTCCTTTCAAATTATAGATGGTCATTCCGACCTTCATATTGATGGAAGAGTTGTAGATATGGAAATACTTCTTGATGTCTAATAACCATGCTTCATCTTCCTCCCCTGTTCTGGATTCCCCGTCAAAGGTAGCGGGTTTGATTTTCTTAAATTCTCCCTCAAGGTGATCTACATGTTTATTTTTTCAATCTGTTTTTATTTTATCTTCAGCTGAAGGTGTACCTTCAGATGAGTTGTCCCCCTTTTCTACTTCAAGACCAGAATTCTTGGAGGTCCTTTTACTGACCTGTTCTTCATGGTTATCATCCTTTGGTATTTTCTTTGTCACTATACTACGCAACAAGACTTCATTTATTTCTTGTTGTTCCTGCTGTGCCTTCTTCAATTTCTCATTGTCTTCTTTGAAAACCTGCAGCTCCACAATGAGATTCCTCATCATTTCCAAAAATTCAGTAGGTGATATTCTGTCACTATTTTGTCTCAGATCTTCATGAGGTGTTTGTTCAGGATTCCCGTCAAGTCAGATTTGTGCGTCATCATGGGCTGCCATGATTAACATAAAACAAAAATGAGTTTTATGTTTGTAACAATAATGGTTTTTTAGTTTTATATAGACGAAAATATGTACTAATCAATTAATTTGTCCTTTTTCAAGGTCCAAGTGTTGTAACCTTTTATCTGACACCATATGTAATGTTTCCCATATTTTGCGAAAAAAAAAAACTTTTATAAGGTCGATGAATCTTATCATTGAATTTAAGACAAGAAGAGGAATTCTAACAATCACAACTTCAGACATAACTTCATCACTTCAATCATAACATCATGATGTAGAGGTTTTAGTAACCTCTTGGCATCCATAACTAGGTCTGCCACTTCTTTTCTAGGTACTCTACCATAACTAGGTCTGCCACTTCTTTTCTCGGTACTCTTGGCATCCATAACTCTAGCCTTCGTAAGAGTGGGATGAAACTATTATTGAAGGCTTAAATTTATTTGGTCCTCATTCTAGAATACAAGGTGTTTTTATTTTCCCTTTGTAAACTATAGAACTCTTTTTCTATTTGAGCAAATTCAATCGTATAACACAACACCTTGAATATACATTAACATTGTGGTGTATGTTTATAAAGTATTAACACTCCAAACAAAGTGATTAACACAAAGGACGTGGTTACTATTCGAAAGGCCACATGTTAACTAATAGTATACAATCAGTTACTAGTATACAGTTAAGTGTTAGAACTTAACCAAAACATCCAAAGGAGTGCGCTCTAAACCTAACTGGTATGCACTTATTCTTCTCCTTAACTGAGAATTAAGTAAGGTGTGAGGAGCATATTGTCAATTTTTAATGTCACTACCTGCGATATTAAACAGATACCCGATGGCGTACTCCTGGGATTAATGCTCGACCTCCATGCCCATTGTGCTCTCTCCACCTCTAGTCGGTCACATGGCCCTGAAATAGATTCTTTACTTGTCCATTACACAACTCATTAGTGGTTTTTTGAGTTTTGTTTTTGTCAAATCCTATCGTTGTGTATAAGCAGAACTTGGCCAAATGACCTCTGTTACTCTTCGACCAAATGAAATGGCCAACCATCAAGAATATGAAACTCGCATCGATGTCAAGAGTTCCTTGAGAGAACATTGGTTGGAGTCTTTGAAAGGTAAGTGTTCTTCTACGCTGGTTATTTTCCTTTGTCCTATGTAATTACCCTCTCTAGTAAGGATACATAGATTCTACCTGTATCTTCCCATGCATTGAGGTTTTTTTTTCAAATATTTATTATTTGTTATGTATAGGATCTTGAGTAGGAGCTTAGACTACTATAATAAAGATAGAATGCGACTGAAAACAACTTTGCTTCTTCATGATTATCCCTTTCCCTTTTCGCCTCCATCTGATATGTAAACGAAGAGTTTCTTTTTGAAACCTAAGCATTTAATCTTAGAAGGTTCTTTGTACAATAACGTCATGGCCAGAGTGGTGACTTTGTGTTTAAGATTTATTCTCCGAAGGTTCTTCATTGAGGGTGGGAAATTTGATTTTCCATTTGTGTAAACAGTCATGCTCTATGGGTAGACATCCCACTATAACTTTGGGAGGGACAGATTCCATTTCATTGCATTGAACCTTTATATTTCACCCTGAATTCCCTTATTTTGGGTTATTCACTCCAGTCTTATAGAAAAGTAATTTTCCTTTATCATTTTTATAGATTAGAGATATCCACACGGTTTTCTTATCTGATATTCAATGTTTCTAAGAACGGTGTTGTCTTCACTATGCATTATTACCCTACATAATCTTTGAAGGAATTTCCTGAGAGGGTTTACCCCATATTCATCCAATGATACTTGGTTGTTTAGGAAACATACAAAGGTTTTCATCTTATCTTTGTCGACAGGGTTTCCAGGCACCTTGAAACCCTATTGACTCTCGATGTCTATAATTGTCATCCATTTAAGCATAAATTATTTCTGGGACAAGGGTGAAGTCTCATGGTTGAAATTGTCCTGTAATTTTGTATAATTTTGGTAGTGTAGAATCTTTGCATGTTTTAATCATTTCAACTTTAACAGTTCCTTATATTTCTTTTGGTAAACACTGTTATTGAATTCCTTATAGCGATCTAATGATGGGACCCGTAATTAAATTATAACCATTTACAACAAAAGTTTAAATATGATCGGGTACTTAAACCAAAATCAAAGTTAACTCACAGAGATATATATCTATGTAGTATAGGTGTGAAATGTTCAAAATTCTCAAGTTTACCTCGAGAATGGTGATTACTAACAGAATAATCAATTATACTAGATGCATCAAACTGGCAGAAATTCCTAAAAAAATTTAAGGAGTAGAATCCCTATAATTACAGTTATAGTTCCTTCGTAGTTTAATAACAGACCATCTCATATATATGTAAATCAGATAAAAATCCCACCAGCCAATAATTCATCATGACATGTAAACAGAGAAGGAGAAAGTAGACATATCTTAAAAAAATTGTCGAACAACAAATGGAACAACCACATTCTTCCCAAAGTTAGAACAAGGCAGCCAAATCATTTGTCCTGTTCACCCCCTAGCCTGACCATGAATCCATGAGGGCTAACTCAGAATTCCTCCCCAAAAAATGTCTTTCAATTTTCAACAGTCTTCTTCTTGCCTCACACTCGGCAAGTAGTGTTCGTAACAACAAGAGATGGATTTCTTCCCCAACATACTAGGCATCGTCTTGCCTCCTCACATAAGTTATGTATCCCCACCACAAGAATGCCTAGGTCTTTTCCCCTTTGAAAATTTTCACAGTTTTCCAAATCCCTGATTTTCAAGGGCTTCCAATGGCCAAATTCCTGATTTTCCACTTATAATAATCAACCCTAAGGTAGTTCCAACATGTTCCCCACTCATGGAGTCATGATCAGGTGATTTTAACATGGTTGTTCCATTTTCCCTTCAACAATAATTATAAATATTTTGTTTCATACAAGTTTCATAGTCAAGTGCTTAGTTGGGTCAAAACAGATCTCTTCCCAACATTCATAATCATTAATTACAGTTAACTAAATTCAAATTTTGGAATTTCCATAAATGGAAAAAAAAATTCCAATTTCGAATTTACCAAAAACGGAAATAATTTTCTTAAGAATTTCAAATTCAAAAATAATTTATTTTTGGGGATGTTACATTTATAGTCATAATAATGTAGAGTCTATGTAGATTGTTGCAGTATATTTTGTTTGTTAAAAACATAAGTTTAATAATAGATACATTGTTGTGGGAAAAAATAACTCATCAGCATTCCTTTCATGTTTAAGGAATATACTGTTAAACTATATTGTTAAATTGACATATCAATTCTTGATAAAACAAATTTGAAAAATAGTCATTGGAAAGCTAACAAAATTCGTCACAAGTTTTGTTTTACTGTAAAGTGAAATTCTAAATAAAAATAATACTTTGTATGTCGGAAGTTCAAGAACTTGTGAAAATATAGTTTTTTTTCTCATAAAAAAGGAAAAAGTGTTACCCATCTTTATGCAGTAATTAACTTCACTCATGTTCACTTGTTCAGTCTTTTCTATCCACATATGTGAGTGTCCTGGTTTCTTGAACTTTGTTTTCTGATCCTCTATTACTACAACTTCATTTTTCTTCCATGTTCTATTTACTCCTTTTGTTGTACTATATGAAGCATTTCTCATTGACTGTCTTCTTGAGTTCCAACAGTTATAGGCTTTGTGGCCATATCCACCACAACTATAGCATCTCATAGTGTAACAATGTGTAGCAATATGTCCAACACGATTGCAGTTCCAACTTCTTATACTGTTGTTGAACCTAACAACTTGTTTTCTTCCACGCTGCCTACAATTCAAAGATTTATGAGCATATTCATTACAAGAAAAAACAATAACCATTAAAAACACTCTCATACCTTCTTTGATTCATCCATGAAGGTGTCTCTCTTCTAAAATTTCTTTGAGGTGTATGATTAGCTTTTGGATGTCTTCCTTGATCTGGTCTTCTAAATTTTGTAGTGTTTCTTTTATTTCTCGAACATGAAGAACCTGAGTCATACTTACTTTCACTTTTTAAAAATGAAGGAGTTGTGTCAGACATGTATTCATCCTTTACAAATGAAGGACATGTGTCAGGCCTGTTTTCACCTTTTATAAATGAAGGACCTGCATCACGTTTCTTAGGAGTATTGATTTCTTCCTTATTTTATCCAAGACAAGATTTGTCATTTGGTTGTCTCTGACTATCCAAGATCTCATCCAGGGTCATGGAGTTGTTCAAGAACTTTATTTTAGTGTTTGATTTCTCAGCCTTCTTTCTAAGATTCACAACTTTTTCTTCCAGCTCATGATAGAATTATTCCTTTTTGTTCAACTGGTTCCTCACTACCTCCTCTCTCCTTTTGGCTTATTCAAGTCGTCTTTTAAGATTGACATAGCTTTCCCTTAGTTCTTTTAGTTCTGCAAGGTTTTTTCTTGGTTCATCATATTCCTTGTTTTCTTCTTTTGCTTGACTGATTTCATTTTCCAGTTTCTCGATATCCTCTTTATTTTCTTTTGTTAGATCAGTAACTTTTTTTTCAATCTTTTGATCTCTTCTTCTTTGTTTTCTAACTGAATCTTTTTCTGAGATATGATTTATTCATTGTATTTAAGATTTTATTTTAATTCCATTATATGCCTTTGATTTCTAAGCTCATCATATTCCTTCTTCTTTTCATTTGCTTGACATATTTCATTCTTCAATCTCTCGATCTCCTCTTATTTTTATTCTAACTGATTATCTTGCTCATATATTATCTTTTCATTGTCCTTGAGCATTTCCTTTATTTCCAAGATTGTTTCTGACTCTTTTCAAGAAATTATTTAGTGTAGTCATGAAGATAGATATGGTCTGAATCATTATGGTCATAGCAGTATTTGCAGAGACTCCAATCATCCTTTTGTTTGTCCTTTGATATTTCTTCTTCTACTTTTTCCATGAGATAAATGCTAACGGAACATTCTTTTATTGCATCTGAGTCTTCTTCTTTACTTGTAGGGGAGGATTTAATATCAACATTATTGCAATAAAAATATTGTGGAGATTATTTACATTTATTGATGGATGAGTCTTCCTCTTCATCCTTGATAGGAATGTCTTCTGTGTCTTGTATTTTGGTTGGATACATCTATTATAACTTCATCCATAAGTCCTTGGAGGATGTGCATTTTCCTATGCTTTCCTTGACTGTATCTGATAATCCATTGAGAATAATATTCAATGCCACTTCATTGTTCTTCCTTTCTTTTCTTTGGACTGTAATCTTGGATAGATTCTTTGAGGTAGTTAAGTCCTAGAGCTTACTTACTACTGAATTCCAAACTTCATATCCTCTTGACTTCAAATACTGTTAGATATTTTCTCTCCATGAAGAATAATCGGTTCCATCAAATAAGGGAGCTTCAATTGCAGAGAGAGCCATTTTTCCACCCATTTCTTCAGGATCTACCTTCTAGTGGTTAAATTGTGTTGAAGGAACCCCCTCTGATACCAATTGTTGAAAACATTGCCCACACTAAGAGGGGGGGTGAATTAGTGTGTGGAATTTTCTGACTTTTCTTCTTACAAGTTAGCAACTAAAACATAATTGAACAAACTAAGAACAATTCAATCATAATCACAATGGACAAGAGATACTAGGCGTTTATGTAAGATTTTGTATAATCAATATGTATTGATATCTGAATGTATCAATATGAATTTTCCTAGCACCAACTATTTTGTATCAGCACCAACTGAAGTAAGGATCACCAACTCCTCTGAGAGCACCGACTCTCAAGAAAGACCCAGCTTGCCACAGGACCCAACTTGCTAATAGAACGAAGTCTCTCCAACTAGAGTTCATATAGTATTTCAACCAAATATAGTAGCAATGATCCATTATTGAATCAACTATGTTTCATGATCAGAGTTATACCATCAACACTCATTAGTGCACTTCATATTCTATCTGAAATTCACACCTTCCTCATTTCCTCTTTCCGCTGATATTTGTGCCTTCTTCACTTTATCTTTCCTCTGATATTTGTGCCTTCTTCACTTATTCTTCTCTCTGATATTCACACAGACCTTGGGTCTGTATCTCCTTCATTTTACTCCGCAGATCGCACTTTCTCTACAAGCCTCTCTTTTCCACAATCCTGTCTACTTCCATAAGCACATTCCAAGTGAACCAATCATGGTTGTATTTATACTTGTTTATGCTCAAACTTAATTAAGTTATTGAGATGACTTGTGCAACAAGTTATAACTAACTTGTTTATTTACAACAATGTTTGGGACCACCAGAGATCATCATTCTGGTTCTTCATCTTTACACTTTGCATCCCCTTTACTTTCAGATATAGATCACAGGTATGGATCGATTTCCTTCGTCTATGTGATTACAAAAATCAATGCTTCGTTCAAACCATGTTCATATGATCATTAGCGTAAAACCACATGCTTATCAACTTAAGAGACACATTCCATTTTTCATTTTAAGTTTCTTTACCATATGACCAATGGCGTTATTCAGACATTAGGAGAGACGAGCGCTTGAGCGCTTATCAATTCAACGACTACGATTCAATCTCCCAATGAGATGGAAGATTGTCATGACTTTGGGACTTCGCCCTTTGGGTCTTCTCCACATCCAAACTTTCAAATCTCTTGAATATGATTTCTCCGAACAGATCGAATGGTTCACATTTATATCATGGAGCTAGATCAATGGTCATATTTGATCCTTACATTTGTCCTTCATTGGTTAATCCAATGGCTAAGACTTAATCAAGCAATGAGATGGATGGCGACCATTTACTCTACAACTTCATCTATTACACTTACACTATCCTTCCACTATGTTTTGATCAATGGTTGAGAGTACACCTGACATCAGATCGATGATCGAGATCTCATTCGGGTCTCCGGACTTCGGAAATTTCAAATCTCAACCTGTTATTTCCTTCATACATCAATCTTTCGGAGCTGTCAATTCACTCACGCGTGTTCCTTTCTGATCAATAGTCGAGATCTCCTTCGGGTCTCCCAACTTCGGAGATTTCAAATCTCAACTCCTTATTTCCTCCGAAGTGATCACCCGTTGAGTATGTCGTAAGTGGTGGAGATTGCTTGCTGTCGATTAATACTTCCACTTACACTATCCTTCCACTATAGTAGATCGATGGTCAAGAATGCTCCCGAAGTGATATTTAGATCAAACATCTCGTGTCCACTTTGATAATTTTTCATTCGGGACTTCGGGACTTTGGGCAAGTGCTAGTGGTAAAACTCTCTAAGAAAAACTCCCGTAGTGACATAACTTGCTTACGTCACTTGATGACGTGTCATGGGCTGAGTATCTACTGCATGTCACTCAAATTTGTGATTTTCACTTATTTGAAATGCTAATTCAACTTGACACTTGTCATTCTCTATATGGGCCACGTGACCTTGCTAATGTGGACAACTGACATGGTCTATCACAGTTTCTTGCTGGCATGTTCTGTCGACGTAGATCTCCCGATGTGACACATGTTCTTCTCCTAGATCTGATGGTTGTCCTAAATCCAGAAATGTATCTCAGATTGATGACTGAGAGTGACATCGGACCTTCGTCCTTCAGGACTTTGGGACTTTTGACATTTCTTGGTGGTAAAACTCCCGAACCAAATCTCCCGAAGTCACGTAACTTGCTTACGTCACTTGTTGACATGGCACGAGCCAATTTCCTCTTGAGGCTTGCCATAATCTGATTATTCCATGTGTATTTGCTGACATGGTCTACTGACATGGTCTGCTGACGTGGTCTGACTAATCTAATGACCATCACATTCTCTCCAAATCCGATGGTCCTTCTTCATTTCATATTTTCGAGCTTCGGGCATTTTGAATCTCAAACTAAATTCTTGAAGTGAGATTTTTCCGTAGCATAACCTCCTCGCAACATTAGACCCAAACTAAACGTTTTTTGTCAATCATGTTCTTAGATCGATGGCTCGATCTATCTACGGTCCTCATCTTCTATATTATCCTATGCTTCCACTTATAATGATCCAACGACTGATGGAAATCCACATAAATGAGATCTCAGATCTTACCTCGCTTATCCTATCCTTCCACTCAAGAATGATTCGATGACTGACGATAATTCAATTTTGATCTGACAGCTGGAAGGTATTCGGATAATCAAATTATCAATCCTTTAGCCCCACTTATCCTATCCTTCAACTTTAAAGTGATCCAACGGTGATGAAAACACTTGAAGCAGATCAATGGTTGATGATAATTGCAGAACCACAACTTGCGAGTGATTTAACTTGACACCCAAACTCCGCAATTTGAAGTTGTGTGTTGTTGTTGAGTCAACCATAATCGTAGATCTTTGAATCTATAATATCTCACTGTCCTGACTAATTGCGAGACTGGAAATAACACGATGTTTAATTCTCCTTTCGATCTCCACAATCTATCCCTGTTGTTGATATGGCAATTGTGCATCCGATGGTCACAACTTAATCTTACTTAAACTGATCGTTTGTTGGATCAACCACAGTCATCGATATTCTAGTCTATGAGATCCGATGATCTAGGCCAATTGCGAGATTGGAACTAGCGAGTCATTTAATTCTCCTTCCGATCTCCACAATTTATCCCTACTGTTGATGTTCTGATTGTGCATCCGACGGTCACGACTTAATATGGCTTAAACTGATCGTTTGTTGGATCAACCATAGTCGTTGATATTCGAGTCTATTATATCTAATGATCTAGACCCAGTGCGGGATTGGAACTAGTGAGTCGTTTAATTCTTCTTTCGCTCCCCGCAATTCATCTCTGTCGTTGATCTGGCTTGGAGATCTGACGGTCATGATCCTCCAATAGTCCTCAATCCCACGATCACTCATATGACCGACGTCCGTTATATGAGACGATGAACACTATGAATTTATTGATAGGATGGATGATGAGGCTTCTAACCTTTTCGTATGCATTGATTGACTACTCAATATTTCCATCGATCCCGATGACACTTCTACAATGCACTCTTCCTTCTAAGATTTTATCATAGGAACATTGTTGATCCTATCGTGATCAACAATAATCAAGAATTTCTTCATATTGTTCGCTTCTTATGCTAACTGATATACTGTGCAATGCGCTCTTCCTTCTGAGGTTTGATCTTCATTCGCTTCTGTACTGTGTTTTCCTTTCTGAGAATTGATCTTCATATGGTTTTCTTCTTCTATTAACTGATATACTGTTGACATCAATGACAATATCATCTATGGTAAATCAAAATGATAATTCATCATAACAACAAATCATCACATCTACTGTTGAAATCAATGACAAGATGTCCAACACCTTATTGTAGTGGGATCGGTATTTTTGGGTTCTAAGTCAATTTCAGTGTTTCCTTCATGCTCTTCTTCATTGTTTAATGGGATCCCTACCCAAGGATGGGAGGGTACAATTGTCGGATGAGACTCACCTCCACTTGATTTGTCATTTCATTTCCCTCCTGGACATCCATAGTTTCTTCCACAATTTCTTCAAGAATTACAAGACTCCAATACCTATTTTGGTTGGCCTCCCCTCTCTTGGTTGTGTTCGGGGTTCGAGTTTGGGGAGAAGATGATTTTTCTCCTTTTCCATGAGCCTGGGGAGTTGTTGTTGTATTTCCTGTGGTTTTATTTCTTTTCGGCTACTGCCATTGTTCTTGATTCTTCTCCTCTGGTTGGGATGATTTCACTTGCTAACATCTTTTAGCAAAATGTCCATATTCATGGCAGGCCTTGCACTTAAACAAAATTTGTTCATAGTCCACTTGTTGAATATACGACCAACTATCCAAGGTTAGTTGAATAGCCTATGGCAGTCCTTTTTTCGGATCTACCTCTATACATATCCTGGCACATTCTTGAAGGCCATCTCATGGTTCAGAACAACCAATATATTTTCCCAAGGAGTTTCCTATATTTCTTAGGGTTTCGTTATTCCAACAATGCAAAGGGAGAAATGAGAGTGTTACCAAGACCAAAACTGCTAAGGGGGTGTCATTTTTGGGGATGAAATATGGGGTTCGTTTGTTTAGATACATTCCTCGAGATCCCATGAAATAGGGGCCACTACAAAAGATTAGATCCCTATCTTCTTTTTTTCGAACATGAAAACAAAAAACCCCTTACCACAAAAAGGCGAGGAGACTTTTCCCTAGATCATCTTCTTCTAGTTTAGAACTATCTAGTGATGCATGGCCTCAGGGGAAGGTCATAGCCCTATAAACTTCCCAGTGAGACCATTTTCAGCCAGCCAAAGGGAGAATGGATGGGCCAATGGTGGATGAAGAGGAACTTTTGAGATTTCGTCAATTTTCTTCACAAATCTTGTTGGAGTTTGTTTCATGGATTTTGCATATGATGTGATCAGAGTTTGAAAAGAAGCGATATCCATAGGTGGAGGGGATCCTGCCCCTGCCCGTCCCTACTGACAAAGCCATGGCACGCAAGTGCAAGAGGTTTCAAGAAACCCTAAATGCAGAGCTCGCTAGTGCTTATAAATTCACATAAAAATATTTTATTTATGGTTCACACTGAAATTACTTTTTTCTTATTAATATATTTTTAAATGCCACCTGTCAAAACCATATTAAGCATTGAAGGAATTAGTCATCTCCCTCAAGGGAAGTAGAAAACACCACATTTAGTTACTATATCACTTTCTCTGTATATATCGAGTTTATATAGAATTATTTTATTTATGACGGACATTGAAATATTTTTTGTTATTAATTTCCTTTTTTTTAAATGTCATATGCCAACTCCATGTTAATCATGAAAAGAATTACACATCTCAGGGACAGTGAAATGTAGAAAGGGTCTTTCTGTGCAATGACCACTCTTCAACATAGCTAAAACCTTGCGAAGGTGACTCAAATATGGGCCCTCCCTACGTTAAATCGTACGAGTTGAACTAAAGAGAATATGGATGAATGGTTGATATTGAATCAAGTTCATTCGTTGAATGTAGTGAGGTAAATAGACTTTCGTCCAAGTGCAATGAATGAATATATGTGTTATTTAGAGTTTCAACCGTCCTTCCTTAAGTTATCAGAACGACAAAGAGAGAATAGTATTTAAGAAGCTGATCATCCCTCCTGTTATCCATCCATCATGACCACAACGGCGACCCTTCGCCATCATCATCACAGCTGGTTTTCAATGCCGGGAGTTCCTTCAATCACTTCGCCGAATCATTTCGCTGAAGTGTTTGGAGGAACTTCGGGCGTCACTGAACTGCCACAGGGATTCAACCGCTTCTACTAATAGCATAGCTGCATACATTCCACTCAATCATATTTCAATGTATTTGTAATTAGTTTTCTTTCCCTTTTGGTGGCCACTCTAATTAACATACATACTTGTTATATATGCCATTCGAACATACATACTTGGATCAATTTGTTATATATGCCATTCGAACATACATACTTGGATCAATTTGTTTTTTAGTTTTTTTTATAACTCCTATAAAATATGCTCATCAACAATTTTGATGATTCTCTACTCCAGGGGTTCTAGTTTCACCGAAAGAAAACCCCTACCAGAGACTGCTGTAAATTTTCTGTACATACAATATAATATAAATATTAAATTTTCTGTACATATGATATAATATAAATATTTAGGGATGGTTTTTAATTTGAAAAATAAAAATAAAACATATCCTATTATTTCTTATTTCTTATAACAACAGATCACAATCGTCTAATTACAAATAAAAACATAAAAAAACCATATCTTAATCCCTATAACCATGATCCATGGAAATATTATCTTCTACCTACAAATAAAAGCATAAAAAAATCACATCTTATTCCCTACAACCATGATTCATGGAAATATTATGTGAGGAGATCCTATGATTTTTTTGCAATTTTCCATATGCGTTGGTCCAATGAAACTCTAACATGGGAGATTTTCCATTATCTTTTTTGATTCCCATGGTGAAAGGATAAGAGAAATATTTTGAATTGGTTTCTATCATTTGAAATAATGGAAATAATGTGAAATTATGAATGAAATTATGGAAACAATGTGAAATTATGAATGAAATAATGGAAACAATGTGAAATTATGAATGTTTAACGCTCATTTAATTCATTGGATAATTAATATGGAATCAAACATAGATGTGTATATGTGTGATGCCGTTTTTCTTTTGGAATGTGCAAAGCAAGTTTAAAAGCCATAAGCTAACAAAATTTATTATTTGTATTGCCAATAGTAAATACTAGCTAGGAAAGAAATGGAGTGGTCAAGTGAAAGGTGAATGCTTTTCCAGAATCCCCCATAGTGACGACCCCTTTGAATAGGTTTAAGAGTGTCTTTTTAGGATGGGAAATTTTAGAGTGTGGAGGAAACTTTGAAATAATGTTTATTCTTTGAAGAGAATTTTTTCAAGGAATCGGGTCCTTGTCTTGGAAGAGGGATTAATTTATGGCTATCCAAATTCCCCAAGCAATTGTAGGAGGAAGTGATTTAAAATTTGAGGTTGGAGGATTGGATGACTAAACTTTTAGTGCTTCTTCTATATTGTTTCCTGACCAAGCATTGAATAGTTCAATGATTAATGACATTTTTCGCACGAATCCTGTGATATAAATTTGCACGAAATCATTATTTTTTGTTATTTAAAATCCATTTATGAATGCAGAAATGGATTCAACATGTTGAAAAACCCTTGGGGCACTTGGATTATACATAAATAGTCAATCAAATCTGTGGATCTAACAATTTATCACCATATTTCGGGCAAATGTGCCCAAAAAATATAGTCCGAAAATAATCATTTTGTAGAACGTTTAGACTAACGCTTATATTTACCTCTCTCAAAAATTCTAAATTTAAATTGCAAGAAAGGATAAGATGATAGTTAGTTTCATTTTCTTAGATGCATAGGCAATTCTAAACTTAAATTGCAAGAAAAGATAAGATGATAGCTTGTTTCAATTTCTTGGATGCATAGGCAACATCTTCTACGTCCCTCAAGGATTTCCTTTTTCAAATTATCCCAAGAGCCTTATTGTTTATCAACATTCACATGAATTTTTTTATTTGTTGGGCACTTTAGCTTTTACATCCCCTGTCATGGTAATTGCTCTTATCTATTTTCTTGGGATAGAGATTTATATCCTATCATTCGTTTGTAGGAACTTGATGGGTTTAGGGAGAAAACAAGATGATTTTCCTATTATGATAGATGTACAAAAGGATCTTCTCATGGATTGTATGTATGTGTTCCAATAATCAGCGTACTCAATGCCACGGTCAATTATGTGTTCCAATAATTAGTGTACTCAATGCCAAGGTCCATTTATTGTTGGAAGAGCGGATAACTTTTCCATGTTGCTTGATTTATTATTGTAATTACTTGATTTAAAGAGTAGAGACCCAGTCTATGAAGTTCATTGATGAGAGTAGAGAGAATTGATTTTCAAATTTTCCATATTAAAGAGTTTCAGATCAAGGGACAAGCATCCAGAATTGATTTCCAGATTATGGATCCATTTTGGAATTTTTTAAAGGGTTTTTTTTTATCTAATCCATAATTGATTCGTGTGGAAATTTTTTTTCCTTTGTTGCTTGTGTCCATAGGAATGTACCTTAAATAAGAATCAAAACTTTTTTCCCTACCAAGGCTTTACATAAGAGTTTTTTTTTATTTTTTTTAAACCCCATCCCCCAATGGATTTAGGAGTGGATAACCATTTCCAAGAAGCCAAAAACATTTTGTTATTCTCCATGTCCCTAGACCATAAAAACAAAAGAAGAGTTGTTTACTTTTTCCTAGAATCCCTTTTCGAATCTATGCTAACGACATCTAATAGACCTTCATGGCTTCAAGAACTACCTTTACTAGCATCAATATTCCTACTCCAGAGATCCATTTATTTCACCCGATGTTTACTTTCCTTTCTAATTTTTCTAGTAGCCATAACTGGTCAGTCCTCTACTAACGATTTTCCTTCAAGAGATAGCCCAAGTATTTGAGACCAACTTCAATATCCGGTAACTAAAAGGAGAGAAGTTGGGAGATGTTATATATTTCCAAGTCGAAGAGGAATCAAGTGACAATGAAGCATTTTTATCTATTGATTTTCATACATGTTTATTTATAGAAAAGGGTCACGAATTCATTAATATTTCCCACTAATTCCCCTTTTTCTTCACAAAAAATGAGAATTCCATCTAAAAATATTAGATGAGTGATGTTACACGAAGGGACGAGATTTATTTCTTTCAGTCTTCTAGATAATAAATCTACCTTCAATAGTATTCCAAGACCTTAAGATACTAATGGGAAGAGAAGAGGAGATAGTGGGTATGCCTATCTTATTAATCCTTTTTCTTTAAAAATGTGGGATGTTGAACCATTTATAAGAATGCTTAAAAAATCAAAGATGACACAACTTAGAGTCTTGGTCACAAAAGCATGAGTGAATCCTATATGGATAATAATAATTTTGAGATATAGCCGGCTTATTCTTTCAAAGGTCATAGGACTTACTAGGCCACGCTAAGGGGCTTGGTTTTTTCTATTTCTAGTTGCTAGTTTCTCCCTAACTACTGGGTTATCCCTATCTCTAGTTATTTAGCAACTCTAGTTACTAGGTTACTTCTCATATAGTTATTAATTCAACCTTGTGAAGGGGTGTTACCTATTCTATTGATAATTATTGGGACAAAGTATCAAGTGGGTCTTATGTTCACCTAGGTATCAAGGTAGGCTCCTGAATCAAGTACCTGACCTCTACCTTAGGTCTGTACTTGAGTACGACTACCTGATCTCATTGGTTACCTTAGTGAGTAAGGTAGTTGAGGTAGCATACATTTAATATATAGATATATATGCCAAGAACCAATAATATATACATGTAGTGTGGTAAGGAACCATTGCTAGCCCAAAGAATAAAGTGAGAGTCTATTATCTAGGAGGGGTTGCAAGATCTTCCTTCCTTATAAGAATAGGGGAGAAAAGAAATAAGTAAATTAAGGTAAGGTGTAATGGATTTCAAGCAGGTACTAGTGTTGTTGTGAGCCTCGCCGACAAAATAAGAGCCTTAGATATGGATGGGGGTGCAATCCAAGCTCATGTTTGAGTATCTCCTTGGGAATCCTACACAAGTCTCAAAAAAAAATCCAAAATAATATAATGGAGTTATTTGAGGGGAAGGAATAAATAATCGTGAAAACTTGCAAGGATGGAGGAAAGATGTATTTGAGGGGAAGAAATCAACAACCTCCTAGCTCTAGGACCTTACTTGAGATTTGTTTACGGACCCACTATCCATATATGTCTTCTCTCTATAATCTCTCTAGTCATCAACATGATACAAGGCATTACCTCAAAGATATGTGACCTTACCGTACAATATATCTCTTTGAAGGGAAGAAACAAAGGCCTCATGCAAAAGATATATTTCAAAGTATTTTAATTCCCTAACTCCCTCCACTTAACAAACACCCAGTAACAAAGGAAATAATAAATAATTTACCAGTAACACTGAGTAAATTTTTTGGTACCAAGGGTATCTTTACAGGAATGTCTTTCCCAAAAGGTGTCTTCACCAAATGACTTAACCCACCCATTATGGATGAGGTATGGAGTTGTGAATACCAAAGAGAGAGGAGAAGACACAACACTTTCAAGATACTAAATATTAGGACCTTACCTCCATGAGATTAGGTAAGTATAACACAATTTTATTCCCTTATTTTCTTTATGTTCCCCAGTGTCTAAGAAAATGGGATGACTTTCCTTAAAAAAAATTGTTTATGAGAATACCAAATTGGCGCTTGGATGAGACAATTGTTGTTGCATAGATAGCCTAGGTTAATATATTTATTGTGATATAGGTGGATCACTTTTATTCCTTGAATAAGGAAGGAAGAAAGGGATGTCATCGTTAGAAACAAATTTCTCTACCAATCTTATCTGATTCATCTAAAAAAACAGAAAGAATTGGGAGTGTTGTTCACCATTGAAGCACTATGTGAGAACTTGGGTTTTTTGTACAACCCAATGTGTGGTTGACATTTTTTTATTTTCTTGATGTACCAGATTGATCCTTAAACAAACAACTCATAGAGGCTTCATTCAAAGGGGAACATGTGACTATTTTCACTTGATAGCATCCACACCCTATCACCCCATATGGTTGGATTTGTATTTGCTAGGACATAACCAAGACCGAAGCAGGGAACAAACAATAAACTAGATAGCATGGGATGCATGCACATGACACAAGGTGGATATGCATCATCATTTCTCCCCGAAGTGAGTCGACCCTAGAAATTTCTTCTATCCCTAATAAAGCGAAGAAAAGAAGGATAACTTAAGATAGAAATAGTCCTTTTAATTAGTACCTTCCAAAACAAGTAATATAGCAATGGAGACAATGTAATACAACTGACAAAATGATATTACCTTGTACATTTTACAAAACATTTAAGAAGTGTTTCCAAATTTCTCTAAAATATATAATTAAATGTAATATTTTCAAAATTAAAAACCTTTTTTAAATTATTACAAATTTATATTTCAATTTTCTTATTCATTCATGGGGAAGTGATATGAGTAAATACCCATGTAGGTGTGATTTTGTTTTTGAATATCTTTGAGAACAATTAATAAATTTATTTGTCATTGGCCACTTCAACATCTCACATTGCACTTTGTCTGACACTACATTGCAATCGAGTCTTGCATTCCATCCCCTGTAGATCAATGCAGTCGATGATTGTAGTATTAAAATGGGAGAGTATAGTATTACACACAAATAATAGCATGAGTTAATGTGTTGAAATAATGTAACTAATACATATAAATACAAAAAACTACAACAAACTTGTTTCAAGATAGATATCACAGAATCACCGAGTTGAGATAATATCTAAATCTCACACTATTCTTTGACTCTTAGTTGGAGAAAATCTCTCTAGGAACTAATTATCTAACAATATCCTAAACTATAGGATCAAACAACTCTCATAGAGATTGTTCTCCACCTTACAAACGTAATGTTCTCACTCAAGATTAAGACAAGTAAGAACTACATATTCCAACACTCTCCCTTAATGAATACTTGTCTTAATCTCCATTGTTACTTCACTTCTGTTGTTTCCACAACACTTCCACTGATTCCATCTTCATTATGACCTCCACGTTGCCATCTGCTTCTCTTTGAATAGGATTTATTCACTATGGGCATTATCCTTCAAGTTTCTACTTCTTCTTCTTGTACCTGCATAAACTGGTTACTGCAAACAAATGATCATTGATGTCCATATAAAAATAAATCCAACTACAGAGATACATGGGTACCATCCACTATACTCTCCAGTTCTCTAGGAATATTTTTCACCTATATGGTTCATCAACATATTAGGTTCTCCCTTAATCATAACTTGGTCCATCACATTATGAGATAAATCCATCTCACAGTCTCCCCCTTAATCGAAGATTCAATTTCTTTACCTCAACATCAATCTTAGGCTACGGGTAAACTTGTCACCCCCATACCTCTCACATTGGTCTATTCCACAACTTCTTTTTTTTTAAATGTCATATGCCAACTCCATGTCGATCATGAAAATAATTACACATCTCAGTCATAGTGGAATGTAGAAAGGGTCTTTCTGTGCAATGACCACTCTTCAACATAGCTAAAACCTTGCAAACGTGACTCAAAGATGGGCCCTCCATACATTAAATTGTACGAGTTGAACTAAAGAGAATATGGATGAATGGTTGATATTGAATCAAGTTCATTCATTGAATGTAGTGAGGTAAATAGACTTTCGTCCAAGTGAAATGAATGAATATATGTGTTATTTAGAGTTTCAATCGTCCTTCCTGAAGTTATTAGAACGACAAAGAGAGAATAGTTATCAGAGCTGACAAAGAGAGAATAGTATTTTCGCTGAAGTGTTTGGAGGAACTTCGGGCGTCACTGAACTGACACAGGGATTCAACTGCTTCTACTAATAGCATAGCTGCATACAGTCAACTCAATCGTACCATAGCTGCATACATTCCAGTCAATCGTATTTCAATGTATTTGTAGCTAGCACAACTGACTCGCGGCCGGAGAATGCCGAAAGGGTTCCATTCAGAACAAGAGTCGTGACTGAGTCGACTGCAACACACAACACACATAAACAACATGATAGAAATTACCCCACCCACGCCGAAGGTATGGTATGATTTTATTTCTGGATAATGACAGGTGAATATTAAACGCCCGTGGAGGTCGTGGCATCAAACAACCTTTCAAATATAAAAATTGAATGAGCGCCACCAAAATGAATCATGTGTAGAGTTTTTTTTAATGATATAAATGTGGCTTGCATGTATTTTAATCCTCCTTAATCATTTGAACGTGGCAATTTTGTATTTTTATAGTAAATTTATAATGTGATTAGGTAAATGTAAAAAAGTAAACATGTTAACAGATGCCTTCATAAATGCAAGGAAGTTATGAACAATAAATCTAATGCATTGATTTTGGAGGATGACTAAGAATATGCCAGCATCTTCAATGCTTATCCATCAGATTAGAATTTTAGATTAAAAGATCATTAATTGTGCCCATTGTCAATAGGTGTACGTCTTTCGGCGTAATTAATTTTCTTTCCCTTTTAATGATAGATACATTAGTCGTTTTGTTTGGTGGCCACTCTAATTAAATTATAGTGGGTAAATATTATTGGTTTGATGCTTTCACTGTTCTAATATAATCAATATGGGAGCTCATGCACGTGGAATATGATCTGAAATAGTTTAGTTTCTAACATTTATTATATCATATTTTGATTGTTTACGACTGTTTTTTTGTATATATTGAATTTTTATTTAGTTAACCACGATTTTTTTCGCTCTATACGGTGATTTGTTTTCGCATAAAGGTGGCTTCTGGTTTCTCTCCCCATGTAATTAAGTCTGGTTAGCCAAATTTATTAAGTACCATTTTACAAGTTTCTCCTCATTTTACAATTTTTGTTCCTCTTACAAGGTTACCGCACATTATGTGTTATATATGTCATTCGAACATACATACTTGGATCAATTTCGTTTTTAGTTTTTTTTATAACTCCTATAAAATATGATCATAAACAATTTTGATGATTCTCTACCCCAGGGGTTCTAGTTTCACCGAAGGAAAACCCCTACCAGAGACTGTTGTAAATTTTCTGTACATATAATATAATATAAATATTAAATTTTCTGTACATATGATATAATATAAATATTTAGGGATGGTTTTTAATTGGAAAAATAAAAATAAAACATATCCTATTATTTCTTAGAACAAGAGATCACAATAGTCTACTTACAAATAAAAGCATAAAAAAATCATATCTTATTCCCTACAACCATGATCCATGGAAATATTATCTTCTACTTACAAATAAAAGCATAAAAAAATCATATCTTATTCCCTACAACCATGATTCATGGAAATATTATGTGAGGAGATCCTATGATTTTTTTGCAATTCTCCAATGCAACTCTAACATTGGAGATTCTATTATCTTTTTTGATTCCCATGGTGAAAGGATAAGAGAAATATTTTGAATTGTTTTCTATCATTTGAAATAATGTAAACAATGTGAAATTATAAATGAAATAATGGAAACAATGTGAAATTATGAATGCTTAACACTCATTTAATTCATTGGATAATTAATATGGAATCAAACATAGATGTGTATATGTGTGATGCCTTTTCTTCTTTTGGAATGTGCAAAGCAAGTTTAAGAGCCATAAGCTAACAAAATTTATGATTTGCATTGCCAATAGTAAATACTAGCTAGGAAAGAAATGGAGTGGTCGAGTGAAAGGTGAATTATTTTCCAGAATCCCCCATAGTGACGACCCCTTTGAAGAGGTTTAAGAGTGTGTTTTTAGGATGGGAAATATTAGAGTGTGGAGGAAACTTTGAAATAATGTTTATTATTTGAAGGATTAATTTTCAAGGAATTGGGTCCTTGTCTTCGAAGAGGGATTAATTTATGGCTATCCAAATTCCCCAAGCAATTGTAGGAGGAAGTGATTTAAAATTTGAGGTTGGAGGATTGGACGACTAAACTTTTAGTTCTTCTTGTATATTGTTTCTTGACCAAGCATTGAATATTCGAATGATTCATGGCATTTTTTCTACGAATCTTGTGATATAAATTTGCACGAAATCATTATTTTTTGTTATCTAAAATCCATTTATGAATGCAGAAATGGATTCAACATGTTGAAAAACCCTTGGGGCACTTGGATTATACATAAATAGTCACTCAAATCTATGGGTCTAACAATTTATCACCATATTTCGGGCAAATGTCCCCAAAAAATAGAGTCCGAAAATAATCATTTTGTAGAACGTTTAGACTAAGGCTTATATTTACCTCTCTCAAAAATTCTAAACTTAAATTGCAAGAAAGGATAGGATGATAGTTAATTTCAATTTCTTAGATGCATAGGCAATTCTAAACTGAAATTGCAAGAAAGGATAATATGATCGTTTGTTTCAATTTCTTGCATGCATAGGCAACATCTTTTAGGCCCCTCAAAGATTTCCTTTTTCAAATTATTCCAAGAGCCTTCTTGTTTATCAACATTCACATGAAATTTTTTATTTGTTTGGCACTTTAGCTTTTACATTCCCTGACATGGTAATTTCTCTTATCTATTTTCTTGGGATAGAGATTTATATCCTATCCTTCGTTTGTAGGAACTTGATGGGTTTAGGGAGAAAACAAGATGATTTTCCTATTATGATAGATGTACAAAACGATCTTCTCATGGATTGTATGTATGTGTTCCAATAATTAGAGTACTTAATGCCAAGGTCAATTATGTGTTCCAATAATTAGCGTACTCAATGCCAAGGTAAATTTATTGTTGGAAGCACAACTAACTTTTCCATGTTGCTTGATTTATTCTTGTAATTACTTGATTTAAAGAGTAGAGACCTAGTCTATGAAGTTCATCGATGATAGTAGAGAGAATATGACTATTCTTGTAGCTAATACATGGATATTTACCAATGGGACCCTATGGACCATTACAAATTTTCCATATTAAAGAGTTTCAAATCAAGGGACAAGCATCCATAATTGATTTCCAAATTATGGATCCATTTTGGAAGTTTTTAAATGGTTTTTTTTTTATCTAATCCATAATTGATTCGTGTGGAAATTTTTTTCCCTTTGTTGCTTGTGTCCAAGACTTTATATAAAAGTTTTTTTTTTT
>SNQJ01S0050924.1:26631-46449 GCA_010110895.2 Picea sitchensis
CCCAATGGATTTAGGAGTGGATAATCATTTCCAATAGGCTAAAAACATTTCTTTATTCTCCATGTCCCTAGACCATAAAAACAAAAGAAGAGTTGTTTACTTTTTCCTATAATCCCTTTTGGAATCTATGCTAAGGACATCTAATAGACCTTCATGGCTTCAAGAACTACCTTTACTAGCATCAATATTCCTACTCTATAGATCCATTTATTTCACTAGATGTTTACTTTCCTTTGTAATTTTTCTAGTACCCATAACTAGTCAGTCCTCTACTAACGATTTTCCTTCAAGAGACAACCCAAGTATTTGAGACCAACTTCAATATCCGGTAACTAAAAGGAGAGAAGTTGGGAGATGTTATATCTTTCTAAGTCAAAGAGGAATCAAGTTACAAGGAAGCATATTTATCTATTGATTTTCATACATGTTTATTTATAGAAAAGGTTCACGAGTTCATTAATATTTCCCACTAATTCCCCTTTTTCTTCACAAAAAAAGAGAATGCCATCTAAAAATAGTAGATGAGTGATGTTACATGAAGGGCCGAGATTTATTTCTTTCAGTCTTCTAGATAATAAGGCTACTTTCAATAGTATTCCAAGACCTTAAGATACGAATGGGAAGAGAAGAGGAGATAGTGGGTATGCCTATATTATTCATCCTTTTTCTTTAAAAATGTGGGATGTTGAACCATTTTTAAGAATGGTTAAAAAATCAAAGATGACACAACTTAGAGTCTTGGTCACAAAAGCATGAGTGAATCCTATATGGATAATAATAATTTTGAGATATATCCATATTATTCTCTCAAATAATGTAGGACTTACTAGGCCACGCTAAGGGGCTTGGTTTTTTTCTATTTCTAGTTACTAGCTTCTCCCTAATTACTGGGTTATCCCAATCTCTAGTTATTTACCAACTCTAGTTATTGGGTTACTTCTCATATAGTTATTACTTCAACCTTGTGAAGGGGCGTTACCTATTCTATTGATAATTATTGGGAAAAAGTATCAAGTGAGTCTTATGTTCACCTAGGTATCAAGGTAGGCTCCTGAATCAAGTAGCTGACCTCTACCTTAGGTCGGTACTTGAGTACAACTACCTGATCTCATTGGTTACCTTAGTGAGTAATGTAGTTGAGGTAGGATACATTTAATATATAGATATATATGCCAAGAACCAATAATGTATACATGTAGTGTTGTAAGGAACCATTGCTAGCCCAAAGAATAAAGTGAGAGTCTATTATCTAGGAGGGGTTGCAATCCCTTCCTTCATTATAGGAATAGGGGAGAAAAGAAATAAGTAAATTAAGGTAAGGTGTAATGGATTTAAGGCAGGTACTAGTGTTGTTGTGAGCCCTCCCCACAAAATAAGAGCCTTAGATATGGATGGGGGTGCAATCCAAGCTCATGTTTGATTATCTCCTTGGGGATCCTACACAAGTCTCACAAACCAATCCAAAATAATATAATGGAGTTATTTTAGGGGAAGGAATAAATAATCATGAAAAGTTGCATGGATGCAGGAAAGATGTATTTGAGGGGAAGAAATCAACAATATCCTAGCTCTGGGACCTTACTTGAGCTATGCTTATGGACCTACTATCCATATATGTCTTTTCTCTCAGATCGCTCTAGTCATCAACATGATACAAGTCATTACCTCAAAGATATGTGACCTTACCTTACAATATATCTCTTTGAAGGGAAGAAACAAAGGCCTCATGTAAAAGATATATTTCAAAGTATTTTAATTCCCTAACTCCCTCCACTTAACAAACACCCCGTAACGAAGGAAATAATAAATAATTTACTAGTAACAATGAGTAAATTTATTGGTACCAAGGGTATCTTTACAAGAATGTCTTTCCCAAAAGGTGTCTTCACCAAATGACTTAACCCACCCATTATGGATGAGGTATGGAGTTGTGAATACCAAAGAGAGAGGAGAAGACACAACACTTTCAATATACTAAAGATTAGGACCTTACCTCCATGAGATTAGGTAAGTATAACACCATTTTATTCCCTTATTTTCTTTATGTTCCCCAATGGCTAAGAAAATGGGATGACCTTTCCTTAAAAAAAATTGTTTATGAGAATACCAAGTTGGGGCTTGGATGAGACAATTATTGTTGCATAGATAGCCTAGGTTAATATATTTATCATGATATAGGTGGATCTCTTTTAGTCCATCAGTAAGGAAGGAACAAAGGGATTCCGTCATTAGAAACAAATTTCTCTACAAATCTTATCTGTTTCATCTCAAAAAACAAATAGAATTGGGAGTCTTGTTCACCATTGAAGCACTATGTGACAACTTGGGTTTTCTGTACAACCCAACGTGTGGTTGGAATTTGTTTCTTTTCTTGATGTACCAGATTGATCCTCAAACAAAAAACTCATAGAGGCTTCATTCAAAGGGGAACATGTGACTATTTTCACTTGATAGCATCCACACCCTATCACCCCATATGGTCAGATTTGTCTTTGCTAGGACATAACCAAGACCAAACCAAGGAACAAACAATAAACTAGATAGAATGGGATTCATGCACATGACACAAGGTGGAAATGCATCATCATTTATGCTCGAAGTGAGTCGACCCTCGAGATTTTTTCTATCCCTAATAAAGAGAAGAAAAGAAGGATAAGTTAAGATAGAAATAGTCATTTTAATCAGTACCTTCCAAAATAGGTAATATAGCAATGGAGACAATGTAATACAACCTAAAAAATGATATTACCTTGTACATTTTACAAAACATTTAAGAAGTGTTTCCAAAGTTCTCTAAAATATATAATTAAATGTAATATTTTCAAAATTAAAAACCTTTTTTAAATTATTAAAAAATTATATTTCAATTTATTTGTAATGAGTAAATACCCTTGTTGTTGAGATCTTGTTTTTGAATATTTTTTAGAAAAATTAATAAATTTATTTGTCATTGGCCACTTCAACCTCTCACATTGCACTTTGTCTGACACTGCGTTGCAATCGAGGCTTGCATTCCATCCCCTATAGATCAATGCAGTTGATGCTTGTAGTATTAAAATGGGAGAGTAGAGTATTACACACAAATAATAGCATGAATTAATGTAACTAATACATTTACATACAAAAAACTACAACAAACTTGTTTCAAGATAGATATCACACAATCACCCAGTTGAGATAATATCTAAACCTCACACTATTCTTTGACTCTTAGTTTGAGAAAAACTCTCTAGGAACTAATTATCTAACAATATCCTAAACTATAGGATCAAACCACTCTCATAGATATTGTTCTCCACCTTATAAACATAATGTTCTCACAAAAGATTAAGACAAGTAAGAACTACATATTCGAACACTCTCCCTTAAAGAATACTTGGATTAATCTCTGTTGTTACTTCACTTTTGTTTCTTCCACAACACTTCCACTAATGCCATCTTCATTATGGCCTCCACGTTGCCATCTTCTTTTCTTTGAATAATATTTATTCACTATGGGCTTTATCCTTCAAATTTTTACTTCTTCCTCTTGTACCTGCATAAACTGGTTATTGCTAACAAATGATCATTGATAGCCATATAAAAATAAATCCAACTACCGAGATACATGGGTACCATCCACTATACTCTCCAGTTATCTAGGAATATTTTTCACCTATATGGTTCATCAACATATTAGGTTCTCCCTTAATCATAACTTGGTCCATCACATTATGATATAAATCCATCTCACAGTTCCCCCCTTAATCGAAGATTCAATTTTTCTATCTCAACATCAAGCTTAGGCTACAGGTAAACCTGTCACCCCCATACCTCTCATATTGGTCTATTCCACATCTTCTCTATGCGTGATAGCATAACTATGTGTGAAACCGCACCACAACTTGTCTTCCTCAATAGCAGGGATTACAACAAACATGGGGAACTAACTTGCCTATGATAAGGCAATACAACTTGGAAAAAAAGTCTCAGGTGTAAGTACAATCGATCATGCACCATATGCATCACATATGCATCAATAATTCAGGTACAACAAGCATCTAAAAATGCTTTAGATCAACACAAAGGGTACCAACTATATGTCCAATATACAAACCCACTCCCACTCACATCTCAGTAATCTTTGTCTTCGTCATTGGTATGTCAATTCAGTGATTATCTTGAATATCCATGTTTCATCTATTATATGTTAGAGTGGCTAATTCTAACAAAAATAATTGTTACCATATTGAGTTAGCTAAGATGAATAAGGTTCAATACATTAGTAGAATACATTAGTAAAAAATTGAAGACATTAAATTTTTTTTTTTATCACATTACAATAACATCAAAGGTATGATTTTGTCTACATATCATTGTAGCTATAAATAGCCTGGCCATCACCTATCAAGAAAAAAATATATTTTAGGCACGAGAAACCTCCCCAACATAAGCCAACGCTAACCTCTTGAAACACCAATATTTTTCTCGATAGACGAAACTACGAGAGAAGGAAAGTACATCGGTTGCTCGAGCAGATCTTCTGCTTCAAAATACTATGTGAACGCCACGTTCAGACATCCAATGTATGAGTAAAAATCACCATATTTTGTCCCTCCTGACAACGAAAGAGAGACTTACCTTCTTCAAAGATGACATCAATGATCCGAGCAGCTTCGATTATGTCGGTCATGTCGGCCATGGTTGTGACTTTGTAGTTCATAGTTTTGCAAATAACTCCTCCCACATAAACTGCTTCAATTCAATAAAAGCAGTCAAAATAATATATCCTGACCAAATATGGCCCTCCAACTTAACTGGCATGTCAACCAACCATTGTAGAATTTTAACAAAATCAATGATTACTCAACAAGGGATACATTGTCCATGCTATTGTACACGATTCAGGTAATTCCAATTTAATGATCCTCAACTTCGTTGGTTCCTTTATCGCTAGTCTCAATTTCCTCTTCAGTAAACTTCGTTGGTTCCTTTATCGCTAGTGTCAATTTCTTCTTCATTATCAATTTCAGCCACATCTTTTTTTTTCAAATCATCTACACATAAACACACATAACAAAAAAACGTTTTGTATATTCCTAAAGCACCATGAGGGAAAGCATGCAAGCTCAACCTTCAACCAATTCCGCCACTCAGAAACACTACAATGGAGTCTCAATCCCATGATATTCACCAAAATTCCGTCCACAACAAACACTAAATATATCTTTCTACGTGGTTCTGTTCTCCAGCAAACTAGAGATCTGTCCCTCCCACACAGTCATGCAAAAATATTCACATATAAAACACACAATTTCTCTACTCTCCCATGTTCTCGAGCACTACCATGAGGCAGTAATGCCCAATCCTTCTCTCTGATACCATATTAAAATGAGAGAGTTGAGTATTATACATAAATAATGGTGTCAATCACCATCTTGAATTAATGTAATGAATACATATAAATACAACAAATTACAACAAGCTTGTTTAAATATAAATATCACACAATCACTCAATTGAGACAATATCTCAACCTCAAACTATTATTTTACTCTTAGTTGGAGAGAACCTCTCTCACAACCAATTATCTAACAATCTCTTAAACTGTAGGATCAAACCACTCTTTTACAGATTGTTCTGTACTTTACAAACATAATGCTCTCATAGAAGTGTAAGACAAATAAGAATTACATATTCTAACATGCAGTGCATCCTTAGGACATGTGCATTGTGCACTTCCATATGACAATTCATGAACCACTCACATGTAAACCAACAATATTTCATATTTTGTTTTTTTTGTAAGTAAGAGTTGTATAAAAATCCTTCAAAAAACTAGAGTTACAAAAGTCAGTCCGGATTGAAATAACTGAACTGCCCCAAGGGGAAACTAGTTCATCTAGCCAGTAATAGTAAAGGAAGATGTTTTAAGCTACCATTCTTAGAAATGATAAAATGTAAACATAAAAAATTAAACAAATAAACAACATATCAAGCATGGTCTTGGCCCCCATGAGGCAAAAGAAAGTCAAACATTTGTCTAAAATGACATGAGGACACCTGTGTTGATCATGCGGTTGGCCTGAAGCACAGCCATGTGAACCGGGAGGTGGCGAAGGTCATCGGTCCACAACTTCCTATTCAACAATTGTCCCTCCCCACTCCATGTGCTCGTGCATGGAAACGCTCGTGTCGCTGCCCTCCCTTCCGGCTTCGGCAAATGTACCACTCTCTTCCATGGCCTCATGCATGGTCATTTCTGCGTCATCGTCATCACCAAGAAATTCTTCTTCGACAGGTGTATCTCCCTCTTCGATGGACACATGCATGGAAAGGCCCAAATCGTCTTCGTCGCCAACCCCTGTAGAATCTGCTCCTCCCTCCCCTGAGTCCCCTCTATTTCCTTTCACTACGACTTCGCCTGCTCCTGGTGTAGAGTGGTAAACCTCCTACATAGTGGAGAGAATTTGTAGGAGTGTTGAGGCCTTTCCATCCTTGATTTCCATTTGAAACTGGAGGTCGTCCAGGCCTTGTCGCAGCTCAAAGAATAGACCTTGCAGGATAACAATGTTGTCCTGCAGATGTTAGTCTGCTACTGAGTCGGAAGAGGAGTGAGGGCCTGGTTATGGCCCCAATAGATTTGGTGTTTTTCCCAGGTGAGGTCGACTAGAAGAGTTCTCTTTTTGGCCAAGTAAGCTCGCCGGTGAATTTGTTGGGATTGTAGGAGGTGGTAATGAATAAGAGGCCAAGTCGAAAGAGGGTCTTGGGTGGAAACCTAGTGAATTGTTAGAGAGGGAAAGCCATTCTAGCCGAGTAGCGGAGCGAGAGGAGAGGACCGAGAGGTCACTAGGACTTTGTCGTGACAATGACAAAGACGAGTGCGAGGAAGATGAAGAAAGTGACGAGGTAGGGGATGGTGTAGGCCACATTCTAAGAGCCTCTTCCAGCCATCTTGGCTGCCAAGTTGAGCCATGCCTTTATTTTCCTTTTTGACTTGGAATTCTAGTGACGTTGAGGGGAAATGCAGGCACAGGGTGGAAGCACAGGTAATGGAGGTGTATCTAGAAGCAATGTAGGTTGCAGGGGAGCTCAATCAAGGGAGGGAACCTCTGCAAATTCCACTGGTAGGAGGCATGGCATAGAGGTAGCTAAAGGAAGCAAAGGCGCATGCATAGAGTAAATTTGAATTCATGGCATTGTGCCATAAAAAAGATAGCAAGTTGAGGCTAGGTGCACCGAGAGTAATGGTTCTTGGGTCGTCGTGAGCTAGGATTAAATGCAAGAGGGTGGCGGGATGGTGTGCCACACTCCTGTCACATGGACATCGCCATGCTGGCAACTTCACGCCCCCTCCTGATGACATCTCTCCCACACTAGCACCCCATCCAGGGGAACAATGTTTCATATCACTTGCAAGAACAAAGAGAATAAAATGATCGACTACAAAGTTTTAAAAATAATTTACCCGGATTATCAGTTTTGAACCTCAAAGTTTCTCAACAGCCTTTAGGTACACCGACTGTATTATACAGAGGTGGATAGGAGAGATTGAATGAAGAGTTATTTGTATTGGGTTTGTAGTTTCAAAATCCTCGACCGACTACGAAGAAATTGTAGCCATGGATGTGAATGAGATGATTTTTGAATCCCATAATGCCTGTGTCCTGCAAAACCAACTTCATGTTTGCGTTGTAAGGAATGAAATTAAAAAAAGGATTCATGTTAATGGATATATTTTTAGCCGTGTATTTGAACTCCAAAGATGGCTTGCTGGGAAAATCGTGGGACAAAACTCCACTATTGTTGTTGTAGAAAGCCTAGAGAAGCACATTTTTGGGAAGAATAAAGGACTAGTGGTTTACGGATGCAACAAATCTTCCCCTATAGTATCCTTTACACATCTCACCCAGTGGACAATATTGCATATTGAGTCCCACCATGAAGAACAAATCGGTGTTGATATTATTGGGGACTATGGAGGGATATGGGTGAGAATTCAAAATTCTCAAGCTGTCTGTGAACTTTGCGACGTTGTTTGTGTCTCTCATGTTAGTGAGATTTGGCATGATTTGGAGATTTTTCGAACTAGACCTTAATGATCTTGAGTACTGTAATATTGATGTGGTTTTACTTTTATCGAATGGGATGTCCGAGGTAACATATGGTTGGGATGCCATGATATATTTTCCATTTGGTTGTTTGGATTCCATAATAACAAATGTAGTCTAGCTAGAAGATAAGACAATGTAATCGATTTTGTAAGGATTTGTTCTATTGTTCATCGCCATGAATTCCAAATTAACTGTGATTATATGTGTAACTCTCTTGCTAAATAATATTGTACTTGGAAAACTGGACACTCACTACAACTAAGCCAATCACATGGAAAAATAACATTCCTTACCTTCCTAAAACTGGGGGAGCACAAGGGAGAGGCAGCCCAGGGGACCAGTTTTTTAGGCTGTGTATTTTCCTGCTTCACGATCATACCCTGACAACATGTCCTTCCTTTTTCGCCTTTTCACACGCTTCTTCAGGGCGGTGACTATTACTTGCAGGAGGTGGCTACAAGGACCAGATACTTTCCATCAGTTTTGTATGAAGTCCTTTAGAAACAACCTGCACAAGGAAGAAACAATACAATGACAGGTATTCGCAACATATTGATAGCTTTATTTCTCAATAACATGACTCTCATCTACTTCCCTACTTGTGTATTACTTACCCATCACCGACTTCCATGGTTGAGTTATTCCCATTGCATCTTGTAAATAAGGGAAATGTTTTGCATAGTGGTATGAGACTCTTTCTCCATCATCAGCCTATGAGAAGTATCTATCAATGGTGGTCAACTCTCTAGTGGGTAGCATCAATGATGAATTCATCTAAGACATGAGCCGTTCTGACCTTAAGCCCACCTTCCTTTGTTTTCCAGTGACACTTTTTTTTCATTTTTATTTATAAGTGACACTTTTTTTTAGATGTGTTATGTTTTTAAAATTGACATAAAGTATTTTATTTTTTATTTTTTTAAATTGATATAAAATTTGTTTTCTTCTTTAAAGATTTTATAAAAATAACAAAAATCATTTAACATATTCAACGGGTATGTTTATTAGGATTGGGGACTGGTACAACTAATTCCTTTGGGTGCCTTTCACTACCATCCTCATGCCCTGTAGGTCATTGATGCTGCAAATTCTTCTTCCCATATCTGAAATTGGCCATATCCTCATATAGGAAATTGACCATATTAACAATTGGTAATCATCGTGATGGAAAGCCTGGTGCTAAAGAGCTCCTCCTATAGAGGGGATGGAAGACATCGGTTTGTTAGGTATCTATCTATGCTTCCTATATTTCTTCCTTCCTTTCTCAATTGGAATAACAATATTTATGAATCACTTTAACCCTTGGCTACATTAATGAAGGGCTTGGAGAGAGAAGTCCTTGTATGTTGTTTTAGATTGTGATTGTGAATAGAGTAATTCTTATGTATTTATAGTTTTTTCTAGATTGTTCTTCTTCAATTTTTTAATATGTTGTATGGAAGATACTCCCTCATCTATTACCATTCCTCATTGATTAGCATAAAGTCTAGACTAGGAATAGTTCTTTTGGTTATATAGTCAAAATTCTTTTCATTACATTGTTATATTCATGCTCTTGTTATTATACTAATGGATTTATGACGCTGATGAGAATAGGGTTCATATTCTCAATGGACATTAAAACATAATTGGAGAAATACCTACATTGTATTGTCGAGGTTGTTATTCAGAAGGAAAGGGATATCTGTAATGAATTCCCAGTGTGTACACTCTACAATTTATATCATTCTAGTGCATTATAGTGGGTTCTTAAGAAAAACTTAGGGGATGTTATGTGTTCAAGACACCAATATTTTGGTTTGGGTTCTAATGAGAATTTTCATGCAAGTACTTGTTTTTACAGATTTTCTTCATGTACACTTTATGAGCTCTCGCTGTTATTTTTTCTTTGCAATCATGTAAAGAAATGGCTACGAATGATTTTCCTATAATTCCATGGTGAATTCTATGGAGTTGGATTAAGTATTGAAATGGTTCATGAATTTTCGAAGATATTCCATCACATAGGGCCCCATTTTACATCAATGTCATACACATACCTCACCCACCAATCTTGTTTTAAGTTGATGGAGTCAAGTGCTTTTTTCTAGAAGTTTTCCATAAATAAGTTGGTGTTGCCACTTTGGACATTTTCTCATAATGCTCACCCTAGAAGAAAATAAAGTGGATTTTAGGTATGTGTTGTCTTCAAGCCTATCATTTCCTCATTTATAAGAATCACGGGGAATAGTGAGACCATGTCAAAGCTCGAGAGGATATCATCAATTTTAATATTGTGCCTTTGATTCAAGTTCTTTTTTTTTTTAAGTTATCCATAAATAAGTTGGCCTTGACACTCTGCATGTTTTCTTATAATTCTCATGTTTGCTCTAAACTTTGAATTACTTCTGCAAATGTTTTACAAACCTAGTGCCATGTAAAACCAATACCACTAGCAACTAAAAGAAAGTAAGGACAACAAGTTTACCAAAGAGTTGAGGTAGCATTTACGACACCTTGTTGTATGCAATATTTTGATGCATGAGGCTACTCAGAGTCTCCAATGGCATATTCATACACCTTCAATTCTAATCAGAACTAGGAAATAATCAGAGAGGTACCATGGCCACAAGACTATAGCACTGTGGTGAGTGCCACGATTGGCAGTCTACTGAGGAAATTAGAGACAAGAAGAAGCTTCTCAGCTTCCCTCTTATCTTCCTCAGATCATATTTCATATATGATTTATGAACCAGATTTTGAAGTACATGAGAAGTAATTTGTGATGCAGGAGCATCGCTCCACCTCAGCAATGTGCCAACATTCCAGCACACCAACATGCATTTCAGAGAAGGAGAGGCATTGACCCTCCCATTTTTAAATTCAAAATCTGATCCTATAGGTCGTAAGAACCGATCCATGCCTTTTTACAGGTAGTGGATAGGGTCGCATTAAATAGTTAAGTGTAAGCAGGTCTAGATAATAGTCAGGTCTGGATAATCATTTATGTAATGAAGTCGTAGGAGTATGGTGTATTAACTGAGACAATAATGACACTAAGGTGGTTAAGAGGATAATCTTGTAGAGCCCTCATTTTGTAAAGGGAGAGAGAGATCTTAGTATAGAGGTCAGATAGGAGAAGCAGAACTTGAGAGAGGTCTGATAGAAAAATAAGAACTCATGATAGAGTTAGGTGAGAAGAACTAGAGAGAACTAGGACTCTGTTGAAGTCCAGTATTTGTAAACATATGTATAGACACAAAAATATAATAGAAAAGAAGTTTTTCCTACACATGGTGTGTTTATGTATTTATGTTCATTGTTATGCTTTTATATGTCATTCATGTTTTGAATGTATGAACTGGTGAAGTATTGAATACGTTTCAATTATTTCTCTTCTTTGGGTCATCGAGTGCAAGGAGTGCACATAATCCACAAGGAGTGCATTGATAGAGGTGAGTTAACCTAAAAAAATATCAAGAGAGATAACGTTGAACCTTCATCAACAGAAGTGTAAGGAGTGAACAGAAAGAAATTTGTGTTGAGTTTGTAAAGAGATAGAGTTATTGAATACTCTATAAGGAGAATCTTTGTAAGGTGTGAATCGAGCAAGGAAAACACGAGGAGGGTGAGAAGAATTTATTTTCAAGAAATCCTTCAGATCTTAGTTTGACAAAATCCGAGAAACGAAAGGAGTGTGTGGGAGATCAAAATATTCGAGGAGATCAAGATCAGAAGGGATGATGCAAGGAGTGGGTGGGTGACGGACATATTCTAAGTCCTAAATATCAGAAGAGATAACTCTTTTATAAGCACAAGAGAGACCTAGAGTAGTTGGCTTCCTAGGAGGAAACGCAAAGGCTGAAACATTTGAACACTGAAAAAACTCTTCCAAGGTAGAATAATTCAAAAGCTCAAGAGGAGGAGCGACAAAAAACACTAGATCAGTTGTGGAGAAGAGCCTAGAACATTAGATCTACGTCCATTGAACGAAGGAAGCGTAGAGGAGAGGGACATATCTCATCTGTTGGATCTGAGTACAGAGGATCAACAATCATTGGATGAAAGTGCACAAGCCTTAACAATGTGTACACATGGGAGGGTAGACTTGTTAAATCCCCAAAGTCCCAAAGTTAGTTGGGACCGTCCATCATCTGGGAGGACGCATGGAAAAAACCCATCAATTTCAGGTGGAAACGCTTCGAAAGGAATGGGTGCACAAAAGTTTGAAACTTCTGAAGCCCGAAGAGCCAAAGAACGAGACAGAATATGAGCCATTAGATTTAGAGGAACACATGCCAACGAATCGTAATATCAAGAGAAAGACGGGGGATGGAATGTTGAAACACCACAACCCCGAATAGTAGAAGAGCAGAGGGTCGTTGATCTACAAGGGGACAATTGTCAGCAGATCTGAGTCTCCATGTGAAAGCACTCTGGGAGAAATGAGAGAATACGAGTTTGAGACTCCTGAATCCCAAAGCATTGGGGAGCCAAAGAGCCGAAGCACCTAAGAGATGAAGACACAAAGAATTGAAGAGAATATAGACCGTCATATCCAGAAAGGGCACGTGGCGAAATATCATGAACTCCAGGTGAAATCACTACGGGAAAACGTGAAGGAGAAGGGATTGAAATCGTTGAATCTCGAACAGTCGAAGCAGATAATAGTCGTTGATCTAGGTTGGACAGGTGTCACATGATCATGAACTTCAGAGGATCGTACTTCGGGGTGTTTGAGAAGTTGAGTTTCAGAAATTTCTGAAGCACTGAAGCCCGAACCATTCAGGGCCATTGATCCCAAAGGAGAAACATGGATCGTTGATCTACAAGGGGACACATGGAGGAAATAGATTCATTTTGTTGGATAACCATTGGATTAGGGAGGAAAGGTGTCAGAGGATCCGACACTCTAGAGGTTTTTGTTTGTTGAGATTTGAGAACTCCTGAAGGCCGAAGTTCTAGAAACGAGGAGAGTCGTCGATGTCAAGGTGGACACCCATCACCATATCTATATCTTCGGAGGAAAGTAGAGGAGGAAAGGTCAAAAGACCCGAAGAAGAGATCTTGATTGTCAATAGAGAAGGGAGTTAGAGGGCCATTTCTCTGGTTAAGGAGGTGAAAGTCCCGAAGCGGGAGCACAACCATTGATTGGGGAAGATACATGTCAACAGATCTTCCACTCTGGAAGATAACCGATCAGTAGTGGCAAGGGTTTGAGAATTGAGATTCCCGAAGGCCGGATTCATGGAGGAAATCCTAGCCATAGATTAAGGGAGACAAGTGTCGATAGATATTCTACTCTGGAATATTATCACACAGGGAAAATAAATAATTTTAGAACTGATATTCTCAAAGGATGGATCCATGGAGGACATCCTAGCCATAGGTTCATGGAGACAGGTGCAAAAAAATCGTTAACTCTAGAATATTGAATTACAGAGGAAAGAGAGGTTTGATATTTCGAAACCTCAAAGTCCAGAATCGTGAATAGATCCTATTCGTTGATTCAGGAGGAGCATATATGGTCAGTGGATTTGGAAGGGGCAGACCTAAAGCATCAACTCAGACATACCATCAAGATCGGTAGATCGACAATCCCATAACATTTCATGGATTAAAGGTATGTGTAATTTAATATGTAATTGATCATTCATGTGAGGTCATTGCCCAAGGTCAGATGCAAGGAAGGGGCTAGTGAAAAGGAGCTAGTGCCCGTAAAATGAAGAGTGCCCAAAGTGTGCAGACAAAGGGTGAGGGTATCACAGGACCTGTGCCTAAAGGAGGAAAAGGGGCCTTTTTATAATTGATTTGGGTTCAATCAGGAGCCTGAAGATTCAATTTAACTTAGAAGAAAAAAATATACTATATTGGGAGGTCACAAAACCCCAGTAGGGTAGGCGGACTACATCTGGTGGTATCAGAGCCTAATTTTGTTTGCAGACAACAGACAAGAAGGAGGTAAAATGAGATAATATGGTAACATTAGATGATATCAAAGGTTCAACTTTTCATGTAGACAACAGGTGAAATAAGCAGAGTACTGATGCTCTGTGAGAAGGATTTTTCACACGCACAACAATAAAAATTTAAACAACCAGGTGAGATGTGAGAGAAGATGGATATTCTCTCATATGTAGAGTGATTCGTAGGATTTCTAGGAGGGCAAGTAGAAGGTGAAAATGGCTACTGAAAGCCATACGAGTGTTTAAATCAAGGACCGCTAATAGAGGAGTAAAGATGAGATCGATAAAGAACTCAACGAGGTAAGAGAAAGAGAGGATTTGCTGACATTTAAAATACAACAGGATGCTAAATTGCATTAGGTGTATGAGTGGCCCATGAAGAAGAAGGTGAAATTGCATGTTCATAAATTGTTTTCCAAAGGACAACAAAGGTTGTTGAGAGTGTGGCCTAGGTATGTTAAATCCCTCAAAGGTGAAGAGGAGATGGTTCACACCTGTGAGCCAGAAGTTGGGAAGAGTCTTAGTGATGATGAGGAGAAGGGATCAATTAAGTATCTTAGGAACTTCCAAGAGGGAAGAATTTGACTTTCAATTTTCCAGGTGGGAAATGGAAGGAGATCACTGGATGATATCATAAGCTGTGAGGAGAGCAGTAATGAAAGTTCAGATTTCTAGGTGAGTAATGAGATGAGATATTTGGAGGATATTATAGAATGCCAGAAAGGCAGGGAAGAAATCCTATATTTCCAGGTGGGCAAGGGAGAAGAGATGAACTCAACTAAGAGTTCATATCAGCAAGGAAAGTTGATGGAGTAAGGTCATAGGAGAATTTTGATCATTGGAGGAATTGAGGTATTCCTACCACATAGCCCAGTTGAGCCTAGAGCATGTGTTGCAGATGCAACAAAAGAAGAAGAAGGACAACCAACAATGACTGTCATGATAAAGGAGCAGGTATCAGAATCTTCCCAAGGAGAAGAAGAAGAGGAGCACATAGTCAAGATGCTCACTCAATGGAACATATAATTAAAGTTGTTGGAAGATTGGTTGGACAATACAGAACCAGCAGATGGCTTCTAGAAGACAGTCTCACAAATTTCAGGAGAAGCACATTCAACATAATTGCTCAAAATTTTCAGCCAGGAAGCTGAACAGGAAATGACTACAGCATGGTAACTTGCAGCAGAAGAGGAAGCAGACTACATAGACTTTGTTGAACTACATGAGGAACTAGAAACCCTGGATAAAAGGGTCAAGATGTGAACTATGCACATATAATAGGCTAAGTTAGAGACAGATGGAGGAGCATACTAGCTCAGAGAGAAATTGCAGGAAGCTGGTGATGTACTAGTAGAGGAGGTGACAGAACAAAACTATCTGTCAGAGGAGGAAGCTTAGAAGCAGATCAATGATGAGACTGTGGAACTAGAGTCCATAGCAGGGTGGAAAACTAATGTCGGAAGAGAATAAAATGATGTGGGGAATAAGGTTGATCTACCCTTTGACGTGTTTGAGGAGGAAGTGCAATAGTGAAGACTGCATAAGAAGATCCAACCACTAGAGCATTTGGACAGGGTGATAGAGGAGATCAAGAAGTTGATGTTGAGGTCAGCAAAAGTAGTCAGCAAAGAGAAGTTGAACAAAAGAGAGACTTTCATAGTAGTAGGGAAGAAACAGAAGCAATAACAATAGCATCAACGACATAGCTGGAGAGAATCAAGAGGACAACTAATGCAGGAGCATCTCCCACATCAAGCGAGCCAACGTGGGGCAATGGACAGTTGGACAAGCGCCAGCACAAATTTTGAAAATCTCTTGGATTGATGCGCCATCTTAAATGAATTCATTTAAGAAGAGACACACTTGTGTAATGTAATCGGACCGTGAGCCTTTATCTCTCGTCCTTAATAGGTAGGAGGCATTTAATATAGTTAATGCATGTAGATAGAATTTAATTCTAGATTAGACTGTTTGGGAGCGCAAGAGGGAAACGGGATATAGACACCCTCATTGTGCATTGTAACATAATTCTGGAGAAGGAAGAGCAAGAACATGCAGTAGAGTTGTGTAAGAACACACATGTACAAATATTTGGATTAATAGAAAGAGGTTGATTCAAATTCATGGTTTTGCGTTGTTCTTTGTGTATTGATGTTATGCTCATGAATATTTGTTTCCTGTTATGCATTTTCTTTGATATGTTCTGTATATGATTTCATGTTCTAAGTTGAAGTCTGAAAGGAAGAGGGAATGAGTCTCAATTGTTTCTCTATTTGAGTAAGAATTCCTGCAAGGAGTGTAGTGGAAGTGTCCGCAAGGAGTGTGTCGACAAGAATTCAGGGTTGCGTCTCTGAAGCTCAGATAGTTTTACTTTTGTTCTCATTTCCCTAGAAGTGAAGTTGGGCACAGGAGCCGTGCAAGGAGCGCGCAGGCCAAGTGAAGTTCAGGGCTGCGAACCTGAGCAAGAGTTAAAAGATTGCTGCTGCAGGAGTGCGCAGGGTCGGAGGAATTCAATACTTAGACATGTTTGGAGGTCGCCGCAAGGAGTGCGTGCAAGGATCCTCTTTGAAGCTCGAAGTTGTGAGAGGCTCTGGAGGAGTAAGGCCTTTCAAAACATTGAGGGACATTAGAAGTTTGTAGTTCAAGCGGATAAGTCCAGGGAGGATTTCTTGGTTTTCCTTCATATAAATCATCAAAGGGAAGAAATCGATGGTTAGGAATCTGTGGGGAGGATTAGCGAAAGCCCGCTAGCCGTCATATCTTCCAGAGAAGCGAGGAGGTTACAGTTGCATCTGAAGTTCAAGCTCAGGGGATTGTGGGCTGCTGGATCTGCCCATAGATACCCGTCATCCGTTGGATTGACTGGGAGTTGCACGAAGGTTAAGCTTTGTGGACGTGAGGAGGAAAGTTCCGACGAGAGGCGTGGTCATCGGGATTTCGGCATTTGCAAAATCAGGAATCATGAGAACGAGGCATTAGGTTTGAAGTCGCAGAGACCCCGAGAGAAAATTAGGGCCGTTCATATCTAGAGGATGCGTAGAGACAATCGAGGCTATCACAGTAGAAATCTCGATAGGGAAGCCAAATCGGCATATCGAGATTCTACATTTTGCGAATCCTGAAGACAAGGAAATCGGAGCATTTGAAATCGCGAATAGAGAATTAGCGAGGAGAAGAGAGGACCATCCATCCTTGAGGACGCGTGGCCGATATCGAAGCCTTTGGGAAATTCCCCGAAAAGAAAAGTCAATTGTCGGGAAATCGAGAGTCGAGAAATCGGGGATCCCGTGGACAAGAGGCCCAATACATATTGACACTCGAAACCCTGAATCTCGATAAGAGATAGGATTGTGGTCATATAAGGTAGGGCCATGTGGACTGGGAGCATAGCTAGGAGGGGCTGAAGAAAAAGGGAAGCGCATCGGGTTATCGGAGATTGGGTATTCAAGGAAGCAAGTGTTGGTGACATCGAGGATTGGACAACCTTGAAACCTGATTGTTATTTTCTATTGAGAATGAAGAAGTGCTAAGGCCTTAGGGCTGTAACGAGCAGGACAAACCTATGGGTCAAATCTTAATAAGGATTCCAGGGAAGAATCAAAGGAGCCACTCCGGCTCGAGGGTAATTTAGAACGATCCTTAAGACCGGGAGGTTAGGCGCGGGACCTGCTGAGGTATGTGCCCGGGGTGACGCCCTCAAGTGGTATCAGAGCATAGAAAAGTTTCTTTTCTTTCTGTAGCAGGGAAAAGGAGAATTCACCATGCTGCCGAGGAGAAGAGATAGACAATCACTCGATCTGGAAGAGGAAAGGGAGATGTCCAGAGGAAGGGGTAGGCAAGTGCAGAATCCAGAAGTAGAAAGAGATCTTCATAACATATGCACCAGACTTGTGGACGTGGAGACAAAACAGAGGCACACAACTGATGTAGGAGGTATCAGTGAGTCTGAAAATGAAGATGATACTGGATATGAAGAAGAAGAAGTTGCAGCCGAATATGCCGTAAATGAACGTTTGATAAAATCTATTTCTAGAATGGTTGCAAAGGAAAATATGGACATTCTAGTTTATGAAGTAAACTTGGATGCAGAGGAGCTTCTAGATTGGATTAGAGCTCTAGACACACTTTGAATATGAAGATGTCGAAGAAGACAAGAAGGTCAAGAATGTTGTCACAAGATTGAAGGGACATGCAACATTGTGGTGGGATGAACTACAAGCTGACAGACGCTGTAAAGGCAAGCAAAATATCAAGAGCTGGGACAGAATGATCGCAAAGCTAAAAGCGAAATTCATCCCGAGAGATTACCAAATTACTCTGTTCAGGAGAATGCAGAACCTGAGACAGAAGCTAATGATGGTGAAATAATACACTGAGGAATTTTACAAGCTGAACATTAGGGCAGGTCATCGAGAGAGCGATGATGAAAAAGTTGCCAGATATATGAATGGCCTGAGATATGATATCCAAGATGAGATGAGCATGGAAATTATCCGAATGGTGGAAGATGCTTATCAGATGGCTCTGAAAGAATAAGAGAAGCTGAGCCGAAAACAGAGTCAGAGGGGTCAAGGAAGAAGTCAGCCCAGAGGCAAATCAGTTGCCCAGGATAGATATCAAAAGCCCAAGGAGGACTGGAAGAAACCTCAAACACGGATAGAGAGAGGTGGAACCTCACAGTGAGGGAAACAATATGCTGAACAAAGAAGGCAACATACTGAGCAGAGAGGAGATTATGCTGATAATAGTACTTTTCCTCGTACTAGAGGTAGAGGAAGAGGAAGAGGTGGAGTAATCACATGCTTCACATGTGGAAAGAATGGGCACAAGTCTTACAAGTGTCTAGATAAAAAGAAGGAAGGAGGAGAAACTCACATCGTCGAGGCACAGAGGCGAGGTGTTGAGGCAGAAGATGTTGAAGGTGGAAGATCGTTGATGATGCAAAAAGTCCTTTTAACACCAGAGAAAGAGGTGGAAAGTTCATTCCAAAGGACTAGACTTTTCAGGACTACATGCAAGACCAAGGATAGGGTATGCAAGGTCATCGTAGATAGTGGTAGCACAGATAATCTCGTATCCACAGAGATGGTAGAGAAGCTGGAGCTGGAGACGACTGATCATCCAAGCCCATACAGAGTTTCGTGGCTACAGAAAGAACACCAGGTAACTGTCACTAAACAATGTTTAGCTGAATTTATGATAGGAGGATATAATGATAAGATCTTGTGTGATGTCATTCCTATGGACATTTGTCATCTATTGTTGGGTAGACCATGGCAATTTGACAGGAATGTGATTCATGATGGGAGAATGAACACATACACCCTAGAGAAGAATGGGAGGACACCCATGTTTCTTCCGATAAAGGATAAGGAGCTGAAACCGGAAGTAAGCAACACTGTACTTCTCATGAGTGGGAAGGAACTTCTTACAAAGGTTAAGAAGAAGGATGATCCACAGTTCGTTGTGGTCAGAAAACTGAAAATTGTTCTGACTAGCACAAGAGTGGATGATTTACTAGAGGAGGTTCAGGAATTGCTAGAAGAGTTTGCTCACATTGTACTGGACGAATGACCTCGTTCATTTCCACCGATCAGAAGTGTGAGTCATCATATTGATCTCATACGAGGAGCTAGTTTTCCAAAATAATCCACGCACAGATTGACGCCGCAGGAGAATGAAGAGGTTAAAAGGAAAGTCCTGGATTTGTTGGACAAGGGTTTGGTCAGGGAAAGATTGAGTCCATGTGTTGTTCCGACAGTACTATGTCCGAAGAAAGA
>SNQJ01S0050925.1:11508-36920 GCA_010110895.2 Picea sitchensis
TTAATGTAGCCTGTCCTGCATATATAAATAGAAAATAGAAAGGTACCACCTAACTTACAAAAAAAAAAAATGATCTGGATGCTATATATGTAACCTCCATTTGTCTGTGTAATACATTCTATTATTGTGTGTTAATCTTGTGCAATGGTTGCTCTCTAGATTTCTAAGTTGGTATCAGAGCAAGGAACGCCGTGACTCTCTCACTAGAGGGGCTAGAAGATGAGAGAAGAGTGATAAGTTGATTCCGTTGTAGGAGTAGATTAGGTTAGAGGGTTTGAATTTCTAAATTTTCTATGTGTTTTGTGAGATTGTTGTGGGAGAGAGAATTGACGAGGGCATCGCTGCCCAGATATTTGTTGATAAAACTGTGAGAGGTTAGACGCCTATGCATTCGTTGATCAGTGACAGCTACGTGGAAGAAAATAGATCTAGATCTGCTTTGGCGTTGACAACAGGGTTCGATTTTCTCTCTACCGAAACTCTAATTCCCGTTGCAATGGGTGGACTTTATGTTCGGCAAGTGTTTGAGTTGGTTTGGTAGATTTGTTGCAGTGTTACATATAGTGTGATGTGATTTGTGTATGTTATATTATTTTTTGTTTGTAAAATTATATTGTCAAGAACCACTCAAAGAACAAAGTGATATAACTCAAGTATGTAGTTCTTGATGTTCTTTGAAGCTATAAGAATGAACGCATAACTAGTTTGAAGCCTGTTAAAAGCTAGAGATTTTTGTTGTATTTCGGTGCTTCAAGATCATCAGTTAAGGGTTATCATTGTATTGATGAGTGTGTGTAAAAAGGTCATTTTGTAAGATCGATTACTGATTGTTTCAGTATCGAGACTATTCTTCAGGGTAGTTTAGAATCATTGATCCTATAGATACTTCAAAGATGGTTGGAAGCGGTTGTATTTGTGTTGTATGAAGTGGTAGCTCGAAGATGATGGGAGAGAAAGAGCGTGTCTATGAATTTCAGATATGGGTGTAACTGCATATGAGGACCAATGAGACAGACATGACAAAATTTGTGTTGTAACCTTTTTTTTATGTTTTGTAATTTGTGATTGTAATATTTGTAATGTAAGCATTAAGAGAGGGTGTTAGAGATAATGCTTAGAGTTGTTGTCACTGTGAGTTAGCCTTACAGTTGTTGTAACTGTGACTTAGCTATTGTAAGTGTGAGTTTCTAGGTTAACTATTTTTAGCTAATCAAATCCACTTTCTTAGGATCTAGATTGTTAGGAATCAGTGATTTAGGATCTAGATTGTTAGGAATCAGTGATCTGGATGCTATATATGTAACCTCCATTTGTCTATGTAATACATTCTATTATTGTGTGTTAATCTTGTGCAATGGTTGCTCTCTCGACTGAAAAAATCTATTATCTTGAATTTTGACATTATTTGTGCATCCTAAAAAAGTCTGGAAATTTTATATAGAAACATTAACCATTAAAGGAATTAATAGACTTTTAGTAAAAGATTGAAAATTTTACATGATAACTTCAATTAAGAATAAAGGAACATTTTTGTGAGTTTTTACATTTTTTTTTTAGGTGTTGTTATTGTGATGATATTGAATTTTTATTATGGTTAATTTTTAGTTCACTAAATTTTCTAATGACAAAGCTTAGAAAACAAAGAGTAAAAAATAGAAATTCTAAATAAAATTAAAAAATTATTATACTATGAGAAAGTAGATTTAATGATGAATCTATTGGTATAAACTTCGATAGGTAATTCTTAGATTTTTCCACCATGTTAAAGTGACCAATTTCAGAAAACTGCATAAATGCTTGTTGTATTCATTGACCTTAAACTTTCGACCCAGAAAATTACGAGAGTTTTTTTTCCTAAAAATTGTAAATTATAACTCTCCACCAGAAAAATTGGAGAGATATTACAACTCTGAAATTAGAAAATATGTTGACTTTTTTAATTGGAAATTGTAACCCAAAAACACCTAATTCTCAAAAAATTGTTTCTGCCTTCCTTTTCACCCTTAAATTCCAATGAAGAGATTAATGAAAGTATTTTTTCTATAATTATCCCTTTAAATGGGTGTAAAATTTTTGTTGTTTTCAAAAGTAATTATTAATAATTAATATTCCTTACCTTCTTTAGATAGATTTGTTTCCTCTTTTCACTTGTTGTTAGGATGAGTTTATTTAATATTATAATTTTTATAGTTAGGTGGGTTAAGTGTTTTTTATAACCTCAAAAAAATAGTTATAAAATATTAAACACATGTCTTCATGCATAAGTTCAACAAATTTCCAAACTTGGAGTGTTTGTATCACTAATCTTAACCAAACATTGAAAACACTTCAAAAACTCTTTAACACAAAAAATACATCCAACTGTTTATCTAATATAACCATCACCTTTGTAAAAGAAAAATGTTTTAAAAAGAATAACATATTTATCAAATATAATCAACACACTTATAACACTCACATAGTTGTGAAGTATGATCAAAATTACAAGATAGTAAACTTTTCAATTAATGACAATGTCCATCACAACCTTAATCTATACAAACTATGCCATATGTCATGTGTATTTGCAAGGTTCAATTCAATTAATATGTTTACTATCAACATTACTTTGATAGTCATTTCAATAAAAAAAAAAAAAAAAAAAATCTCATTATTCTTCATCTATCTAAGATTTCATGATTTTAATGGAAAGTAATTTTGTATTTTGCACATTTATTTACCACTATCAAATAAATCTTAAATACATTATGGGACTCAAATCTTATCTTTCTTGATTGACTCAACGTGGGTGTGCATTGCTTGTGTTGGGTGGAAAAACTTTGGGTCGATAGGAAATCATCACTAACATCGAGCATGGGAAGTAGTGTCATAATGTTCGTTGTACATGGATAAGATTTCATGATTTTATTTTGTTTTTTGCACATTTATTTACCACTGTCACATTATGGGAATCAAATCCTATTTTTCTTGATTGACTCAATGTGGGTGTGCATTATTTGTGTTGGGTGGAAAAACTTTGGGTTGCTAGCATAACCAATCATCACTAACATCGAGCATGGAAAGTAGTGTCATAATGTTCTGTGTATATGGATATATGGCTACTCAAAGTGTCATCTACTCTAACTTGCATAAAATAGTCACCTTAATTGACACTATAACATCATATTAAAACTAAATCCAGCACAATGATAAGTTTTCTACTATATGTTGTTTGAATTTTCAAGATTAAGGTTAGACCACCATATATAATAATAGATTGTTGATTTACTTTTACTTAACATGAACTATCATTTTGAGATTTAATGCCGAAGCATGATAATCAACCTTAAAAGTATCACTTTATGGTAAATTGAATGCTACTTGAGAATCAAGTTTACAAAATGAAAATAAACAATTCTAAAAATATGTTAAACTAACAATTTATTATTACTTGTAAGAGTTTAAAGTTCAAATCTCTTTTCTTATGTTTAAATGTAGACCCTAAATTCAAACATCTCAAAATAAATTTATAAAAGAAATTTAGTAATAGTAAGAGTTGTTTTCACTTATTACAATATAAAATTGGAGAAATGATTATTTTATTAAATATAATTATAATAATTTTAGTTTTATTAACATTAATGAAAAAATGGAAAAATATTTAAGAATAAATTTTAAAAATACAATTTAATAAAAAATGATTAAAAATATTAATTAAATTAAGAAATCAGTGATTGATTCATATAATTTTTTTTGTAAACATATTTGATCAACATATTGTGTCTTATTGTAAACAAAGAGTTAACATAGTTAAATATTATATAATGACATTAAATGATTTTAGCTATAGGTAAACATTATATGGCACCTCTAATTTAAATGTTTGATACATCATATGAAAATGACATAATAGGCATGAACTATAATATCAAAATCAATGTATATGTAAAATATACATCTCAACTCAAATATAAATGGAAAAATACATTCCACTCATCAAATGTTAAGGTCCTAACCCGCACATGGGTAGATTAATGTATTCGGATGTAATAAAGGTCAATAATAGGACCTTTTCAATAAAGAATTAAGCCCGGATGTAAGAGACCTAACTGGAAGGGATCTTCCTCTAGATGCTTCTTTTAGTATAAATAGAAGTCGGTATGAGAACCCTAGCGGATATTATTGTAGCAGGAAGCTATTTTGCTTTCGATTGGAGGTTGCCTCGAGAACTGTGAACATTACTTCTCTGAATCAAATTGATATTTGTTTCCAAGTGCTATTTACATTTGCTATTTAGGTATATCATTTACGGTAATGCTTGTGAAGATTATCTTCCGGATATTTTGCTGCTATTAGATTTATTTCTAGCATTTCGTTTTACGTGCATATTTTATACACCCTTGGTATCTTGCAAGTGGTATCGAGCACTTTCCTTGGCGAGAAATTGTGGGTTATTTTTTTCGGGATAGAAGGCATTATTAGGCGTCTTTAAACCCGCAGAGATCTGTCATTCTGGCGCGTAAACCAGCGGTTGAGGGGAGTTTCATACAAGCGGAAATACAAGTGGTTCTTAAAAGTATACGTTTGTTAGCCTGCCAACCCGGTTGGTACCCTTCGGTGGTAGTGCATTAGGCGGCCCCATTAATGCCGGTTAGGCCTAGATTTCAGGAAGCCCTCGTAGATAAACCTATCGGAAATGGGGCGCTAGTGTCGAGAGCGTAACTTCGGGGAAGATACTCTCTAGTACACGGGTAGTGGTGGTAGCGTGGAATTACGGTCTATCCTCCTTAGTTGGAGTGCCACGAGGATATTGGGCGATCTTACTGACCCGGATTATACGTATGTCCGAGCTATGGCACAAGGCAAACCCTTTAATGCGTAGAACCACGGAATACTACTAACCCAGCAGGGGAACATAAAGCGACAAAATAAACAAATTAAGCGTGGGATCCCATTAACCCGCATCACGTATTCGGGTTGCTAAGTGAATACTCTCACGGTTGAATTTGGGGATTTGACTGCTGACATTTTCGGACAAGGCATATAACCAGCGGTTTGGCAAAAAAAAATCAAAACAAAAAACAAAAAATTTTTTTTTTTTTTTTTTTTTTTTGAGACCTATTCCATTAGATTTGTCTCTTAAGCCCTCATCACTTTCCGCCATGTCATTTTTCTGCAAAAATTTTTTGACCCCGCCCGATCCCTTTTTAGTTCACCCATTTTGACCATTATTTGAGACCCTATCCCATTAGATTCACATCTCTTAGCCCCGCAATAACTTTTCCTCCATATCATTTTTACCAAAAAATTTAAAGACCCGCCCGCACCCTTTTAGGTTCAGCGTCATCATGGCCACGGTAACCAAGAACTAGAGTCACCGGCTTTCCTTTACCCAGCGGTTTGCGAGACCCAACAAAGTTACAACAGCTCGCGCTTCTGTGCCTCATTTGATGCCTCCATGAATGCATCCGTCCGGATAGTCGTGCAGTCAGCAATGCGGAAGTAAAAATGAACTTGAATCTATCATGGTTGTAGCACTCTGCAACAAACTCAAAATCCTTCTCGATGATGATGTACCTAAAAGGACTGAAGGTGAAACCTCTTCCATTCCTTTCTTACATCACTTCGAGGGACATCGCCTTACCCGGTGGATGTAACTAAATTTGATGGCCTCGATTTAACTGGTTGGGTCACACAAAATGGAACATTATTTCTCTCTCTCTACAACATTACGGATGACTTAGCCAAACTCCGGTTATGAGATTGTTCTCCATCTTGATGTCGAAACCTTGGCCCGGCAATGTGGTGGCAATGGAGAAAACTTCAGATCAAGGATATATTACTTGGACCCAATTTGTTGTTGAGCTTTATGAGCGCTGACGACGCAACCATTTAGGTCGTTTGAGGCAAATTGGGAAACAATCGAGGGAGCCGCGATTCGAACTTCACTTAAAACATTTGGCGTCGGCTTTTTCGGACGAGAGGGCATAGTGATGCCTTCTTCGCGGAGATGCTTCATGTCGGTGGCCTCAGGAGGGAGGTTAGGGCCCATGTCCTCATGGCTCGACCTACGACAGGGGTGGAAAACCTAAAAAGATAAAGAGCACAACAAATTGTTTCCTCTCAAACCGTAAACCTTCATTTTTCCAACGCCCTATTGACCAAACTACCTACTCCCCTCAAGCTCCCTTAAAAATCCAAAATTGACCCAGGTAAAATGGGTGAGCGACAACTCAAAGGCCTACGGTATAGCTGTGATGACAAATATTTTCCCGGTACAAATGCTTGGGAACAAAGCTCTTTATGGCCCTCTCTGAGAGATACTCAAAGGAAGATGATGATGACACTTCCCGCGTTCGAGTCACCGGCTTACGAAATAAACCCTCCTTCAACCACTCCTATGAGGAAAGAGCCCCATCATTTCCCTCAATGCCCTCACCGGCCTACGCCCCCGAAATCTCAAGCTAGTCGGTTATATCAAGCATAGAAAAAGTCGTCATCTTGGTTGATAGTGGCGGCACCCACAACTTTTATTCATCGCCGCATCGCCAAAACCAACATATATCCATCGCATTAATAATTTCCAAATCATGATTGCCAATGGGGCTCTATGAAATGTGAATTTACGTGAAAATATGCGTCTCCAAATGGGTGACTACAACCTCAAATCACATATGTTTGCTATTGACATGGGAGGTTGCGACATTGTGTTAGGTGCCAAATGGCTCGAGAACCATGGGTCCCATTCTCATGGACTTCGAGGAACTTAACCATGCAATTTGACCAAGTGACCACACACATAAATTTCAAGGCATCAGCTGGATTCTCACGAAATCATCAGTTCTCATACAGCATGGAGAAATTACTCAAAAAGGCCATTCGGTGTCATAGCCCAACTCCATGCCATTCAAATACAGAGATCCACCGTTGCCCCAAGACCTCAAGCCCTTGACTAAACATCAAAGCAGGTCTTCTCCACTCCCCAAGGGACTTCCTCCTTCCGTGGCGTCAGCAGGTGTTCCATTCCCTTGTCCGGAATCCCTTCCCACAACATAAAGCTATATCGCCACCACCTTGCCCAAAAGAATGAAATTGAAAAGATGGTCGAAGAACTCATTTGTCGGTCATCCGATCTAGTACGAGTCCTTACTCCTCTCAGGTTGTCATGGTACTAAAGAAGAGAAGAAGGTTAAATTGTGAATGTGTCTGACTCCGGTGCCCTCAATAAACTCACCATCAAGATAAATTTCCCATCCAGGTCATTGATGACCTACTGGATGAAGCGAGTGGTGCCAATTCTTCATAAAACTTGACTAACCCATTTCGGGCTATCACCCGGATCCATTATGAAGAGGCGACGCATTCCTAAGATGGCCTTTTACAGCACTCATGAGGGGCCACTACGAGTTTTGGTCATGCCCTTTGGGTTGTGTAACGCCCCTCCACCTTCGAACCCTCATGAACCATGTCTTCCATCCCTTTCTTCGTCATTTTGTCCTAGTTTTCTTTGATGATATCCTCATATATAGAGATGGAAAAGACCATCGACTCATGTGGATCAAGTTCTCCTCTAAGCCCTACTTTCATTTCGGTACCGACTTTTCCTCCAAAGCAGTCCAAATGTGCTTTTAGTGCGTCAGAAGTTGAATACTTGGGTGCTCATTGGAGCAAAGGATGGCGTCAGGTTGGATCCAGAAAAGATTGAAGCGATGCAAGATTGGCCGCACCCTACAAGACTACAAAAAGCTTTAGCGTGGATTTTTAGGTCTCCGCAGTATTATCGCAAGTTCGTCAAGAACTGGAAAGATGCGACACCTCTCATGGCCCTCCTTAAAAGAACTCTTTCAATTGGACCCCAGCGGCGGCTCAAGCTTTTCAAACTTTGAAGAATGGCCATGTGCACCACTCGGTTCTGGCTCTCCTGACTTCCTGAAGACATTTGTGTTGAATGCGATGCATCCAGGAAAGGGTGGTATCCTTGCTTATGCAAGAGGGGTTGACCTTTGGCCTTCACGAGCAAACAATGCGAAAGAATCTGGGAAACCCTATCTATGAAAAAGAAATGTTGCTTATTTGCATGGGGTTGAATTATGGCGTCCTTATCTCTTGGAGACCCAGCGATTCCAAATTAAGACGGACCATAAAAGCCTCAAATGCACTACGGAACAAGCGCATTTCCTCGGGGGCTTAAAAAATGGGTGACCAATTTGTTTGTATATGATTATGAGATCGTTTACAAGAAGGGCAAAGAGACAATGCTTAGTGGCCCGGATGCAATCGGAAATCTGAGCGAAGGATCCCTCTTTTCTCTTTCCTTCATTGTACGATTGGTTGCAAGGCATTCAACGGGAATGGTTTCAAGACCCCAAAAATTTGCATCTAATCCAACAACTACAAAACAAGGCTCATGCTCCCCCAGGGTACTCTTGGCTGCGGGATGAGCTTCGATACAAAGGTGGCAGCAATCATGTAAACAATCCAAGCTCAAATCCGCGGTGCTCGAGCTTCATGCTACACCCACAACGGGGCACTTAGGGTTCACCAAAACATATAGCCGAGTTAAGCGGCTCCTTTTCTGGGATGGTATGAAGCGGGACATCCAAACCTTTGTGGTAGAATGTGAGATACGCCAGCGCGAAAGGCTTGATCAAATCTCGGGCACACTCCAACCGCTCAATTCCCGGATATTTGGAAGGATATATCTATGGATTTTATTACGGGCTTACACAAATGGGGAATAAATCGGTGATAATGGTGGTGGTGGATCGACTTTCCAAAAGTATGCTCATTTTTGTGCTCTTCACCACCATTCTTGCATCCACCGGTGTGGATTTTCATGGATGGGTCTTTTAAGCTTCATGGCATGCCAAACTCTGTGGTTTACGATGAGACCCAACTTTCACAAGCAATTTTGGCAAGAGCGTTTAAGCTACAAGGCACACAATTGCATCTCGACTCAACTTATCATCAGACGGATGGTCAAACTTTAAAATTAGATCAACAAGTGTTTGGAAACCTATCGAGGTGCTGCATCGAGAAAAACAACACCAGTGGGCTCGATGGTTACCCTAAGCCGAATGGTGGTACAACACTACATATCATCGACCACTTTCGCGCTGACTCCTTTTTGGGCGATTAATGGGCCGAAGCCACCGCCGGTTCTCTCATACTTACCGGGTACCTCGAAGGTCCAGGCGGTCGACCAAACACTACAGTCAGAGAGGATATCGCCCGGTACCATAAAGAAGAATTTGGTCATGACCCGAGCGAGAATGAAGCAACAAGATTATCAAGGTCATTTCGAACGTCAATTTGTAGAAGAGGGGATCCGGTGTTTTTTCGGCTACAACCATATAAGCAAACTTCCCTCAAGGCGGCGATTATTCGAAGCTAGCCCACAAATTTTTATAGCCCTTACACGGTTAGCGGGTGGGACAAATTCGCTATATCGATTAGCTTTCCTTGGTCGATTGAAGCTACATCCCACATTTTCATGTTTCCTCCTTAAAGAATGTGATTTAGGCAGGTGCCAACTTCAAAACCAACCTTCGAGTTAGGCTGAAGAAGGTCCATTTGGCTACAGCCGGCGGTTTGGACCGAGGAGGGCGTCGCTGCGTCGAGAGAACCATCAGGGGAAGTGTTCGATACGGTGGAAAGATATGACTCAATGGGAATGCCACTTGGGAACCGGCTACCATTACTGCGGCGGTTTTCATCTCAAACCTTAGGGACAAAGAAGTACATTTTTAAGAGGACGTATTGAGTCCTAACCCGCTGTAAGGTATATTAATGTATTAGGATGTAATAAAGGTCAATATTAATAAGACCTTTCAATAAAGAAAGGGTAAATGGATGTAAAGACCTAATAGAAACGCCCAAACTTCTGGGATCTTCCTCTAGATGCTTCTTTTAGTATAAATAGAAGTCGGGGTATGATAACCCTAACTTGGATATTATTATTAACGGTATTTGCTTTCGATTGGAGTTACCCCCTCGAAGAACTTTACATGGTGTGCTATCGAGATCAAGTCTTGTTACGTTTCCAAGTGCTATTTACTGTTGCTATTTGTTATGTATTTACATTGTCTTGTGAAGATTATGTTGGATATTTCGCTGTTATTCTGTCATTTCTAGTTTTACGTTCTTCGTATTTTATATGTCGGTATCTTGCATCAAAATATATACACACATCAATAATTGCTATAAGCTAGATCTACAAAACAACCAAACAAACAAATAATTTAGTCCCAAGGGTTAGATCAATTGGTAAGAGGTAGGAAGAGGTCACTAGTTGGGGTTACAAAAAGATAAGTTCTCCACCACCATATATAAGGGTGGATTGTTGATTTAAGTATACCTAACATGAACTATCATTTTGAAATTCAAGGTTAAAGAATGAAAATAAACAATTTTAAAAGTATTAATGTATGAGTAAATTGTTAAATTTGTTTTATTATTTGTAAAATTTTAAAGTTACGTGAAATTCATACCCTTCAAAAATAACTTTATAAAAAAAAATTCTAATAATAAAGATAGTTTTTACTATATAAAAGGGATAATTATTTTGTTAGTTTTATTTATAATAACTTTAATTATTGTGTTAGTTTATTTATAATAAATTCATTTTATTAAAATTGTGAAAAATTATGAAAGATATTTATGAATAAATTTTAAAAATATATGTTAATCAAAAATAATTTAAAATAATCAAATTAAATAATCATTGATTAAAACATTTAATAAAATTTGTAAACATCTTTAATTATATTGTATTTTTCTTATATAATAAAAATTTATTTTGAAAATAGTTAAATATTATATATTGATATTAGGTTATCTGATTTTTATAGAGGAAATTGCATAGTAAATGATTTTTTTTAAGTTAAGCTAAAAATGGAATTTTTGAATTTAAATGAATGACACATCTCAAATTTAATTCAAAATAGAGGTATTAATGATGTCTTATTAACATACATAATACATTTTATAAATCAAACAAATCAACATGATATGAATATATATATATATATATATATATATATATATATATATATAATGATCCTCATTAACATACATAATACGTTTTAAAACTCAAACAAATCAACATGAGCATGATATGAAAATAACATCTAATATATATCTCCATTAAAAACTATATCAACCAATGTAATCATAACACTAATAACATCAATAAAAAAATGTAATGGATGTAATAATGATGATTGATTGGTTATTACAATTGGAGAAAGAGATGGTGGTTAATCATGTTAGAGGGGGAGATGGTGGTAGCTCTAGTGCTAAAATTGAAAATGGTGGTGGATTTGCTCGTGGAGAAGATGGATGGTGGTCAGCCTTATGGTGGTAAGTGGGCTAATGGAGGATGAGGTGTGTATGTGCTGGTAGAAACGTTCTCTTGTGAGAGACTACACAACTACATGATAGATGGGATCCATTGATAAGAGGAAACGTTCTATTGTGAGAGACTACACAATTACATGATAGATGGGATCCATTGATAAAAGAAAGTGGTGTAACGTGTGAAGGACAATTGCGCATGGTGTTTTTTTCACGAATGAGTGTTGGTTTTATGGCATGTTTGTCCACCATGGTTTCTCATGGGAACAAAGTCTTCTTTATGGAGTGGCTGGATTAATGATTGACATACCATGGAATACAGTTTGTGGGTTTGGTGGGTTGGCCGTTGCGGTTGGTACGTTTAGTAGGTTGGAGGATGGGTCGGTTGAAATGTTGTTTGGATGGCTTGTTCATCACGGTTGAAGATATGATCAGATTTGATATGTTGCATGTGAGAGAATCTTCTGAGTGAGCCACTGAAAGTCCATTGATCGCCTCAATGTAAGAGTGGATCTGCAAGTGCTCTGTAAGCTCAGGGTGGCGTGTGCTGCAAGGAAATTGGATTTGGTGTATGTCTTTTATATGTAGCAAAATTATTTTTTTTACAATAAATTTGACCTGAACTGGCGTGTGATGCAAGGAAATTGGATTTGGTGTATGTCGTTTATACGTAGAAAAATGATTATTTTAATAATAAATTTTATGAATTGATTTATTGTAACAAACTGATTAGAATGGATCGTAATTACATCATGATCTAAGTTTTTTATAAACAAAATCTCCAAAATTATGTTTAACGAAAATTCTCAAAATTATGGATAACGAAAATTCTCACTTTTTTTGTCGACACTTTTGGTATAGTTAGATTCCCGCAACGGCAAGAGTTTGCGATATGATTAGATAACCTCGTGTGTGTTTATGTCTGTAGGTAAATTTATCTGTGTACTTTGCAGATGATTGTTGTGTATTGCAATCAATTTTTTTGTGCGTCGCAATTGAATGGTCAATTTGAATATGACACGATCTCTTGTATGCTGTTGTATTGTGAAGTGAACCTACACGTGGAAAGAACTTTGAAGGAATTCCTTTTACTTCTGATTGTAGCGGAAAAGGGCCGCATGAGATGCACAAAATCATGTGAAGGCTGATTTAACTGAAACGTTGACCAGTGAGTTGTCATGGCGTTTTCACATGCGGATTTTATGAATCCCCAAGCTGTTGTTTATGAATTTTCGTCTGATCTGTGGGTGATTTGGGAAAGTATTTGGAGGAAAATAAAAGCTCATGCGTTGAGGAAATTCAATGATTAAGCTATCGTGTTTCTATTTTTGCATACTGCACAACGCTAGTATGTGGCTCTTGGCAATTCTATGATGAGAGTTGACCTTATTTATGCAGTGGATACTTCATGTAGATGGAAATTTTTATGAGGTTGTATTAAGTATTTGGTATTTGTTGACAGTGTGGTTTTTGTTTAAAAGGTTGTGTTTGGAGGGTGTTCATAAATTGATATTGCTTTTAGATAATGCACTATAGGAAACAAGACATGTTAAAACTAGATTGGTGGTGGATGAAAATTATCCAAAATATAGGAGGATTAACAAACAAATCTCAAGGATTAAGTGGATTAACATCGACACAATAATGGGAGAAATGCATCCTTATTCTTAGGCACATAGTTAGACAAGTTGCTTCACTTATAAGTTTGAGCATTAGGGCATTATGCTAATGTTTTGATGCAATACAACATGAATATGTTTTGATGCACTACAACATGAATAGTTAAGTTGAGTTCCAAGAGTGAATAGCTTGTGTGATAGCTAATTATGTGTCGTGGTGATGGTTTGTGCCTTGGCAAAGGATGCATTGATGAACATGGTTGTTGGGTATAGTTCATTTTTTAGAATATAAGCCTACTCACAAGTTCAATCATATGTTTTGGATGATGAGGTTCATAGATATTACAAAAATGAGTGATCTTGTTTGACATATACTGGGGAGCTATGGTGTTTGGTCCAAGGTGTGGTTAACCTAATATCAAGGAGGAATATCATTTACGCACTAGATGAGTTAGGTAAAGTTTTTTTGCTTGACAACAATATGTTTTTCATGTGATATAAAACAACCATCACAAGAAGACTTGAACTTGTGAGTAATATGCAACAATTGTAGCATGTTTTTGCATGGTATATGTAGATCATGTGTATTGGTTCTTAAAATATCAACCTTGTACTTGGAGTTTCCAAGTGTTGGAGTGTATAAACATTATGTATTTATGATGTTGTATACTAGTGTAAAAAGGCACATGGTTATAAGACTTGGAATATAGAGACATATATCCATGGGGTTCACTAAATAACACTAGGGCATAGCACTTACATTCTTGGGATATTAACCAATACCCTTAATCTCATTTCTATTTCTCAAAAATGTATTATTAATAAGGTCTTCTTATACATCTCTCAAAATAAAATAATAGCCTATTTTTACTAAATATTGTTAATACCATATTTTTTCATGATACTTTTTATACACTTTATTATTCCTACCCCTATTATGTGGGTCTCAATATTTTTTTATATGCATCTCACATCTACTTTTGAAAATGTTGTCTATGATATGCTACACGAGTTTTGATTAGGGGTTACATTCTTTATGAATCAAAAAACCTTTTTATCTTTAGATCTCTATGTGAAAACTATGGTTATTTTCATTACATGTTTTCAAACTTTCATGGTTCATGAGAATTTCTATAAGGTAACCTTAGTGAGATGCTTCACATCCATCCAAAAAATAACAAAGACATATTTCCTCAAAGTGGTAACTCAAGACTCATCACCTCTCATTTCCAATGTCTGGATGGTTCTAATTAGAAAGCACCAACATTCCAATACTAGCCATTTCAAATTATGCAGGCTTCCAACAACATCTCTTACTTCTAACCTCTTGATGGTTTCAATAGAAAACAAATTATAGCTTACTAAAAACCGATAGAGCCTCATGAGGATAAGATGAGATACTTTCTACCCAACATCATGAATGATTCTAAAGTATATAATCATTCAACATAGAAAGAATTTCAAACTCTATGCAAATGTGTTTATTACAAAAATAGTGTCGTCTCCAAACAATGTGGGTATAACATCTTTAAATCAATGTTCTTCCATAGCAACTTTCGCTAGTAAAAAACCTAAAATAATAGTGTCCATATTAAACAATTATGAAAATATCTAGGGCTAAAGTTGGATGAATTTTCTTTGCCCCAATGTTAAGGTTGCTTGATTCCACTAGACACCACACATGAACACCATGAGAGCTACATATTAAGCTTGGAACCTAAAATTTGAATTATTTTGTACATTGAGAAGTTCATCAAGATTTGAAAGAATCATGTACTAAATACTTTTTAACAAGGCCAGGATGGTTATAACTATTAGATATTCATATTTTAATGAATGGTTGTTCTTTTATATGAATGTTAACAACTTAATGATATCTACACCATCAAAATACAAATATAAGATACAAATCTTGAATCAGATAAACACCCTATATTGTTGTGTGGATGAGTTTCTTCTATTGAAACCAAAAGAATAAATTGTGTTTTTCTCACAAATTTTCAATTAAATTGTATACTCATCCAAATAATACTCACCAAAACAGTTATATCAACCACACAAAACATAAAAATCAAATCTTGTAGGAAAACATAAGATTAAATCTTGTTTTCAACCCCACACTTTTCTCCATGGTGTCAAATTGTGTGGTTGAATGATAAACTGTGTCTATCTTAACACAAGACCTGGATGAATACCAGTATAATAGTACATTTGAGGCATCAAGTTACAATTTTGGGAGGCCTGGTGTTGAAGAGCTTAGGCTCTTACCCAGGATCAAATTTTCAACATCGAAGGCATCCAAGACCCCAATTTACAGGGAGGCCTGGTGTTGAAGAGCTTAGGCTCTTACCCAGGATCAAACAAACGAGAACCATGCGGACAACCAGGCCCTGCCTGAGTGGCGACGAGAACCTTCGCTGGGTGGATTTGAGTTTCTGCAAACCCTAGCTCCCAGGGCCGTCTTCTTTATTTTAGAAGGATGTACATATTGTGTTAAATTAATAATTTATTGGTTAAAAATTGTTGGACTCTTAAATTTAAGTGATTATTTCTATAAAATCAGAAAGTTTGGAGAGTTTTAAATATACTGAATTCATTTTTACATTCAAAAATAAATTCTAAACAACAAAAAAAAATTACTAATAAACTAATTCCAAAAAAAAAGAAAAGTCTATATATTATATATTTATTTGTTGGGTTTTAAATTAAACGAAACAGTAAGAGCAAATAAAGTTGTCCTGCAAGTTTAAAGTTCGTAGTTCGTTAAGTATTGCCACGGCTAAAGTATTGTATTCTCTGGAAACAATATTGTAAACAAACGCGTCCAGAAAAGCAGATATTTGGGATCATATTGTACACGTTACTTTACACATAAACAAATGAGCGTACGCTGGGTTGAAAATAAAATTGCACAGCCTGATTCTTTTTTATTGCAATAGGACTCTAGATAAGAAGATCGGTTTTACCCATGATTAGGTCTTAGAACTATTCATGCGTTTTACAAGGAAGAGCTGCCCAGTTTTATAAATAGAAGAAAATATACTTTTTATTCGGATTTATGATTGGAGTGAGTTAGCATAGGATTCTTTTGGAAGATAATTTGATATAAATTTATCAACAATTTTATATAAAATTAGATTTATTTTTATTTCATTGTTAGAATCAGCAACTTATTGACATGGAGCAATTCTGACTGCTACCAATATAACCTTTGTAACATCCAGTACACTGCACACTTCCAAACACAGCACATTGACATAGGTCAATTCTGACCGCTACCCGTATAATCTCCAGTACACTGCACACTTCCAAGCACAGCACATTGGTTAAACGAAGTTTGAACCAACGAAGTCACAAACAAACAGTGACTTAAGAACTATGGCCATACTGATCTAAACCTCTCCGCCAAAATCAGATTTTTATTATACTCTAAATTTCATATATAATGGAAATGGAAAGATTGTTTTAAAAATTTACCGAACTTTAGATCGGTTCAAATAGTCCAAAAATTATCAAAATTATGATAAAAACTCTGAATTATAATATGGCCTAAATTCAGAACATGGTTCGCAAAGACTTGAAAAAATCTATTAGCTTGAATTTTGACATTATTTGTGCATCCTAGAAAAGTCTGGAAATTTTATATAGAAACATCAACTATGAAAGGAATTGAACAGACTTATAGTAAAAGGTTGAAAATTATACATGATAACTTCAATGAAGAATAAAATTTGACAGGTAAGTACATCAAACCGTTTCTCATTAAAAAACAAATTCATCAGAAGTTTGATATTTCCATCCTACATTTTAGAAGAAAGACATTTTTCTTTACCATCTGAACCGGTAATTTGACAAGGCAACACTGATTTCAACTATCCAATATATTGCCATTTAGAAAGCAAAAGTTTGTACACCTTATAATTTGTTTAAAGCAGTCCTGTCAGAAATGACTGGCTAAATGTTGCATGTACAAAACTGTTTGCAGAAAAGCGTTTGCCCACCGGATTGTCGAGCAATAAGCACCCCAGTGTGCGGCATATACAACCGTATATAGTGTATAAGCCGAATCGATTTTCTATTAGAGGACAGTGGACAGCTTCTCATGGTTTCCTGGAAGCTCAGCGCTCAACAGTTCGCAGCATTTATTACATCCCTCAATTAATTCTTACCAGATTTTAGCACAGATACATCATACCCAATTAAAAAATCCCCCTCGTTGATTTTTCTTCTGATATCTCTTCTACGACGAGAATACTAAATCTTCACCGAAGAGATAGGCGATATGATCGATGACCCACGATTCATTGTTCACTTCTTCATCGAGTACTGTCTTGAGCGCAAGAGAAGATCTGCAGAGAGGGCACGTCGTTTGATCACAATCAACCCACTTATCCAAACAATCCCTGTGAAATACATGAAAGCAATTACTCAATTCTCTGATCTCATCCTCTTCCTCCAACCTGCTCAAACACACCGCACAGATATGATCATCATCCCTCATCTCGGTCAATCTCTCCGCAAACTGCCCGAATGTGACGATAGGCAAGCTGTCTGCAAGCGTATCAGCAGAATCTGAAGGAAATCCAAGGGGGTTCTCAGGGAAATCTTGCCAGGAAGAGCTCTCAGGCTCCCCAGACTCGTCCAGTCCGACTAATTGAAGAGCCCAACAAATAGCAGTCTTTAAATGCGCTAACGTAAATGCGAACTGCGACAGCAGTTTTGGGATAACGAGACCGTAGTCGCTTGCAGGAAATCCCATGACCCAAGAAATTTGAAGAAAATCCTCCCCTCCAAATGCTCAGAGAAAATCCTTTACAAACACCACAGGGATTCAAAGTGTAGTCCGTTTGCTCGCAGTTACTTCAATGCTATGATTTATATAGATAGCAAAGATAACAGTTGGTGTTATGCAAACAAAGTTGCCATAACAGTCTAGGGTTGACCATTATTCTATATAAAAACAAGGTTATGCCCGTGAACATATGGCATAACCCGGACGAACAGCGGCGGTTTCTATTTGCGGTAGAAAGCAATGAATAATTCCAGAGGACTGTTTCTTTCATGGATTGTTCTCCTCCCTGTTGTAAGAAATTGACAGCATGTCATCGGATTTACATTAAATTTAATAATATTCTATATGTAATCCTATCAAGCAAGGAGATATTCCATGCAACTTGAGATTTGGAATATGTTGCCGAAAGGTGGAGAAGTTGACAAGCAAAGAGAATTTTTTCTTTATTGACGGTGGGGTCCTTTCATAATTTTTTGCAGACCATCTCCTCGGATTTCACTATGTACAATGCCTGTCGAAGGTGTGAAAAGTTCCAGATGGGAAAGAGGTTATCAGATAATGGAGCAGAAAACACCGGCGGAAGAAATAAAACCTGAGGATGATGGAATAATTGAGGGGTCAGAGATGTGAAGAATCCAACAGTTCCAAAAGTTGAATATCCACCACAGGTTGTGAAGATAAGAAATCTGATCAACACAGAGGAAAGATGCCCAATAATGTCCAATAATAGAGTACTACGTGACTGGTTATCCTCCGTTTCTAGAATTCTTGAAGAAATTGTATGCCCTGCGAGCAAGTCAAAAATTGGATGGAGCTCCACTATTTTTGACAAGTTAATGTTCGTTACAAATTCATTAGATTTCCTTTCAGTCGTTTCATACTTCTGTAGTTAATAAAGACAATTCCGATCAACCATTAATAGAATTAGAAGGGTAAAGAGGCATTGAAGAACCCCCACATCAAAATGACCGAAGCTTGATCACAAGCTTGTGGATGCAAATTTCTACAAATGGTAGAATTCGTATTTCTCTGAACAGTCCAACCTATTTCTCTGTTTTTGTTTTTCCCAATGACGAAGGGACGCAACGTCCCATAGAGGGAAAAAGTTCAGTGGAGGTCAATTCGAAATGCCAAGGAAATGCAAATTCTAATAAAGCATATAAACTTTACACATATAGGTTGGCTGGATCACTTCTATAGGTGTTATAGATGAATTTGTTCACCTTTCACCATTGAACTTTACACATATAGGTTGGTTGGATCACTTCTATAGGTGTTATAGATGAATTTGTCCACCATCATTGAGTAGCGATAGGACACATTGTTGCTTTGTTTTAACAATTTGTATATAGGTAGGTTGGTTGGATCACTTCTATAGGTGTTCGAGATGAATTTGTTCACCTTCATCATTGAGTAGCGATGGGACAGGTCATGATGGTTGTGGAGTAGGACTATCTCAATATTGAGTGAGTATTATTTGAAATATATTTCAAGCATATAAATAAAGGGTATATGGTCCGAAAAAGAGGTCACTCATCTTTATGTTAATGTTAAAAGTATAGTTTAAAATCCGTTCTATTGAATTAGGAATTTCTTAACTTTTTTGAGCAGAACTCCCTTTGTTTTTCAAGTTTGACTTGTTCTTTTCTAAGGGTTGTTTAACTTACTCGCTTAAAGTTAGTTAGGAAGGGTTGCTTAACTTACTCACTTAAAGTTAGTTAGGAAATTACTTTTTGAAATTATTTTATTCATTTGAAATGCTTGTAATGGTTTGTGAATGTGGTGTTGTTAGAATTGAATGCAAGTATCAAGAAATATCTAAAGTTGGAGAATTGTTTAATTAACCGATGAACAAAAGATTTTGCTAGGTTTTCCCTTTCCATCTTCTTGCATTTTAGTTTTAATGAATTTTCTTGGGGAAAAAGAAAAAAAAGTTTATTTTTGCTATGTTGGTGAGATCCCAAACCTCTAAGTGAAGACTTACATATAGTGTCAATGACAATTTAAATTAATGTAGAGGAGAGTTCTACATAAATATAAGCATGATCTTATGAGTCATGACAATATTACAAAAAAACAAAAACTTGTACATACATATAAGTTGTTTGAATGACTTTATAGGTTTGAGCCAATGCATGAAAATTTGAATTAATGTAAATGAGAGTTTACTTTCACTCTAATTTTAATTTTAAGTATGAGATGTAAGTTATGAAAATGTTAATTAATGTAAAGCAGAGTTAGACATAAATTTAAAGTATCGAATTAATAAGTGGATCAATTTATTTTTTTTCGGTGAGTTTTTTTTGGTTAGGTAAAGCTCTATTTTATGTGGTCTTCCTTGTCCTAAAAAAAATATTTAAAGTAAAATATTTAGAATGTCGATGCAGAAAGTAATTAAATAGAGCAAGATAGATGAAATATAGTTGCAAAAACCAAATAACAGATCCATAATTGGAAAATAACATAGTAATAAAACTTTTATTGATATTCAAAAATGGAGGCAATGTTCATTTGCCTCTTGAAGGGGGCAACCTTCAACATGAACAGAGCTCCAAATACAATAATATTACTTGACAACCCACTACATAGATTCTACTACTATATATAATTTATAATTGGCCAAACCCTAACCACCTAATGGACCTCCATTAATGAGGACACAAGCACTAACTAGTGGAACTTCTTTAATGAGGCCACTTGTTGGGGATGGGTGTAACCTGATACGAAACAAACAAACATAACTATAGATAATTGAAGAGGAAATAAGGATTCAAATATAGAAGGTGTTGTTTAATGAGATTGTTACAACACTTAAGTGCATCAAATTGTGATCAAAACAACATAATGTGTATTGGACATCTTGTACAACAATAAGAATTACATGATGATAGTGACCCATTGGGTCTGCTATGTATAGCTTCAATATCTAACCAACTTTCTTAAAATAGGGAAGATCTTTTCCACATAATTGTCAGTTGTTAGAGTTGAATCCATTAAATCCATGATATCAAGTCGGCTTGACAATGATGCTTGAACTGATTGTTCATGCGTCGAACTCATAGTAGATTGATTCGGTAGTCGATCCACTGATTGACTATCTTAAATTGTTGGTTGATTATTTGATTGCAGAATATTCAACTACTCAACCAACTAATTTAGATCTAGTTGTTTCCAGATGTAGGTCTATTTCCCGACCAACTAATTATAGTAGAAGTGTGATGAACCATCAGAACTTGATTTTACAATACCCCCTTCATAAACACATGGCTTTGGAGCTGAAATTACATCAATGGGACACCCCCCTATAATTGCATCTTCCTGAAGCCCAAGCATCGTACAGAGGTTGATCGAGCTTCAAATAAAGGCTTAGTGAATATATCATCTACCTGATCATTTGTTCTACAATATATAAGAGATACAATGTTCTCATGAACCAACTATCTCAAATATTGGGCATGGAGCTCAACATGCTTCATCTTACTGTGGGAAACAAGGTTGTCAACAACTTGAATGGCTCTCTGATTGTCATAGTAGATTGTAGTCGAGGCATGAACAAGAAAGACAAGTTCACTTAGAAGTTTCCATATCCAAACTTTCTCGATACCTTCATGAACGATGTCGTGATATTTTTCTTATGTAGTCAACAAGGAGACTTCTGTTTCTTGCATGACCAAACCAACGATCCAATGCTAAAGATAAATACATATATATAAGTGGAATTATGATCATCACCATCTCCAATCCAGTCCGATTCGGTGAAGCCGACCAATGAATATGAACTTTAACAATACTGGATACTAAAATGAGTGCTACCCTTGAGATAGAAGAAAATGCATTTGATTGATTTCCATTGGATTTCTCTAGGTTCATACATAAACCAAGAAACCACACTAACAACAAAGGAAATGTCAGGTTGATTGTGAGTAAGATAAATGAGACTACCAACCAGTTATCGATAGAGTGTAGCATCAAATTTGGGAGTTTGACAAGTTTTTCTAAGCTTGAATCCAGATTGAAAAGGAGTAGCACAGGGCCTACAATATTCCATCTTAAAATGTGTCAAAATATCCATTATATATTTAGATTGAGAAATTAAAAAAACATTGTATAGCAGCAATACTTGAAGACCCAAAAAATAATGCAAAGTACCAAGATATGTCATGTCAAAGGAGTCAACAACTTGCCTGTTCAATATAAGAATGAGATTAATGTTATTTCCAGTAATGACAAGTTCATCAACATATACAAAAATAATCAAAGTGTTTCCATTGATATGAAGTACATACAAATTGTGATCAAATTCACAATGTTTGAAACCAAGTTGAAGAAAGAAATTGTCGATATTAGCATACCAATCTTGAGGAGATTTCTTCAAACCATAGAGAGACTTCTTGAGTCGACAAACTAGGTTTGAATATTTCACAAAACCAAGAGGATATTCCATTAAAATTTATTTAGGTAGGTCTCCATGAACAAAAACACTTTTCACATCCATATGATGCATCTACCACCCAAATCAAGCAATAAGGAAAAGAATTAGTCAAATAGAGTTCATCTTTGCGACAAGGGAAAAGGTCTCGATGTAGTTGATGCCTTATTGTTGAGAGAATCCATTCACAACCAAGTGATGTTTATGATGCTAAACAACACCTTTAGAATTAAATTTGGTCTTATAGACCCATCGACACTTCACAACATTCTTTCCTTATAGTCGAGCAACTAATTCCCAAGTCTCAGTCTTTGACAAAGAATCCAGTTTTGGCTGCATAGCCTGCTCCTATGCAGGTTGACCTTGTGCATCTGAGTAGGAAATAATATCAAAAGTTTCAGTACATGAGTCATCAATGTAACACTAGCATGTTCCTTTTGACTTGAAGTTTCTCATCTTGAAGAGATATAATCAACATCAGGTCCAACAACTTCAATTGTCTTAGCAACTGTTGGGATAAATATATGCACTATTAATTACCACATTTAATTATCAACCCAGGCTCATAAGATTCGAGGTGCACATTTGGGAAGCGCGAGATCAGAGCCTAGTCTAGCCTAATATAAATCCTATAAAACAATCTTCAAAACCACACTGCATGAAATTAACACTGAGGATTCATCACTGGGATGTAGGAATAACTTAGTGCTATAAAGGCTTAGATCACAGTCTTTCATGTGCTTGGGGTGATGTTCGTGTGATTAATCGTGAGTAGCTTACTTAAGTTTTTTTTTCCTTCAATGATTATTTCCTATAACGGATCCGCACTTAAATGCAATAAAAAAAACAAGCAAACGAAAATGAAATTCACAATAGAAACTAACACCTTAGGAAGAATTCCAATGCGGGAAGGCCATATCTCACAAGTTAGACCTTTAATATGTCTATTGGTGATTGAAACTATGTTGAATTAAAGTGAAAGGAATCCAAAGGTATCGAAAATAAAACTAAGTGCAAGAAATTTATGAGAAATCCAAATCACACTGAAAGTAAACTAATAATGACCAATAAGAGAAATTAATCTAAAAATGGATCTCAAGAACAATTCTCCAAATGGTTACAAGTGTCAACAACAATAAAAGTGGACTCTACATGAAAATGCATAAAAGAATAATGAATATCCGATTAATGACAAGATTGGCCAATGAGAAATGCACTCTTTTATGCTCACTCAGATTGCGGATTTGACAATTTTTCACAAACAGACAAAAATTAGAGTGTAAGAAGATGGTGTTTATTTATGCAATTGAAGACTTTGTGCATTTAGTGATTCTTTTTAAATCAAACAATTTCTTAAAACAAAAAGAAGCGTAAAAAGAGATGAAAGAATGGATTGAAAGTGATTTTGATTCCAAAAATGATCTGAGTATATTTAACTGACAAAGAATATATATATTTTATTAATAAAAAATGTTGATGGATATGAGATAGATCATATAAATGCGGTGGAAGAGTATGGTCTTAATCAATTCGCACAAGAGGGATGAGGGTGCAAATACATGGATGAATGTTTTTGTATTTTTAATTTCTTTTCTTGTGTAAACAAAACTCAACTACCATAATCGAATTGAGTGTGAGAAATATGAATACAGGCATGGAGTGGCTATATTAATAATTGTGAGTGCAGGAAACATTGAATTCAATCAAGGTGCGGAAGCATAACAGAGTGTAGGAACATAGAAAATGAAATTACAGAGGATAATGTGAATTGCATACCAATGAAGAATCACTCTAGAGTTTTGAATAACCCTGAATTCATAAAACTAAATAAAATAGAGAAGTGGAAATTAAACCACACATAAGAAAACTAGAAATACAATTATATTCTATTCTACTAAACGAGTTAAAACATGGCAACACTTACCCATACTGAGGGGCCCTTATCAGATGGCCATTGATGCCTGAGAATGATCAGATCAAGCCAAAGAGATGCAAAATAGATAAACAACAATCATCTCTTCATTTAATCATGGAACTCTCTTTTTACATGGAAGCCAACTCCTTAAATCTTTCTCACAAGAACAAACCTCTTACTTACAAAAACTTCATGAAACTAATGGCCCTTTCTCACAGCCATATGAGGATTATTTATAAATGAAAAATAATTGAGGAGTGGATGGGACCGAATCCCAATGCTCAAATTTCAAATTTACAATTTGTTGACGGGCGAAATTGACCGTCCGTCAACTGGAAGAGTGGAACTGGTCCGGGGTTGTCTAATAACCCAAGCCGTTTGGGATGAACCACCTTGACGGGTTTATCAACTCCGTTAGCCGATCTAAGGTCCTAAGAAAACAAAAAAGAAAAACTATTCTAAACTAACTAATCTAACTAAAACTAACTATTAAACAAACTAATCTAACTAAAACTAACTATTAAAACAAACTAAACTAATCTAACTATTCTATATATACAATCTACTAACTACTACTATAATAACTCTAACTAATTAACTATCTAACTACTAACATAAATAAATCTGATTCACAAAATGTACAATATCTACAATTTACAGATTTAAATAAAACCTGAAAAACTCATTTATATTCTTCCCTAAGACAGAGAAGGATATTTTTTGTTGATTTTATAATTTTATGAACAGAAATAAAAGAAAAACTAACTAAACTAAACAACTAATATACTAATTCTAACTACACATCTAACTAAACATATATCTAACTAAACTACTTAAACTATACTAAACAAATCAACGAAAATAAATCACAAACTGAACTGGAGAAACGCTCCAGATTTGTCCTGTGTATGATGATTGTCTTAGCTAACCGGAGGGAGGAAACCCGCACCGAATTATCCAGGAGCTTCTCGTAAATGATAGCTGTAGTGCTCTTCAATATAATTACACGACAAACAAGACATAAAAATTACAACAATCTTATGATTTATAAATCTTCACAGTTAGATAAACCTGTATGCAAAGACTTATATAAAATACTTCAATTGATGAAGAAGAGAAATCTGTCATTCATTGACTGAACAAAGTAATTCTTGTATTTTTAAAATAATGAAAGAAATCAGATATGGATCACATTAATTAAATCACATCATTCTACAATAAACTATGATAGCTAAAGTAGTCTATAATCAACTGCAAATGACATGCATAAACTTGAAACAAAAGATTGATATATTGAAAAGCGAAAGCTGTAGAAAAACATCA
>SNQJ01S0050926.1:0-18692 GCA_010110895.2 Picea sitchensis
CTTTCTGAGAATTATTAGTCCCTGCGAAGGCAAGAAGGGACTCTAACGTTCGATACGACGTTGACCGTCAATTAGTTTTATGTTGACTTTTAATACATTTGGTATATCCATAACTTTGTAGCATGGGTTGTAATTTTTCATACTAAATATTTTAATAAAAAATATTTATCTATGATCCTATTCACTCTAATAATGAAAGTCTTATTGGAGGCTTCACTCCTCCCAATGTAAAAATAGAATCCCAATCTTTGCTTTTAACTTATGATTTGGATTATGATTTGCATGCAATTTATTTGTTCTAAGTTTTAACCTAAGTTCAAAGTTTTCATTGCACCCAAAAATGTCTGACCTGATCTTCCTCCCAAATTTCAATGTCTTCCTCCCAAATTTCAATGTCATCTTCCTCCCAAATTTCAATGTCTGACGCCAGCGTCTCCACCACCTGCATGCATGCAGGCACCTGACCTTCTCATTTCTTCCTGGCACTATGACACATGGTCTGCTCATTTCTTCTTGACACTATGGCAGGGATTGAACTTGCTAAGCTCTATCTATAGCCTATACCCCTGCTGTCTATACCTATGCATCCGTATATGGAACTTAAATTGTTGCTGGTCCATCAACTTAAATTGGTGCTGCTCAAGGGTGAAGCCCAATCCAAGCCCATTGATTTATTGATTGGAAGGTGAAAGGCCAACCAAGATTGGATATATTAAGTGACATATAAATGTAGTTTGTTTATGTAATTTTTATATGAAGCTACAACAAGGTAACAAGAGTGAAGCTACAACAAGGTATTGGAAGATAAATGAACAAAAGTATTGAAACATAGTGCAACTACAACAACAAGAAGAATATTTTAGAGGCAATATGGAGGAAGAGTTTGGTCATCACAACCGCCGGCACCTATCAATACCAATCTGCCGCATAAGGGCCTACCTACCATTTGTTGGTAAACTTACAAGGGTTGGGAGGATTGATTCTTGAGAAACACATTGGAAATACAAAAGGTTGGAACAAGAATCCAAAACAGGTCTAGGAGCACTTGGTAAAGAAGTCAAAACATGCTAACCAGATCAGAAATAATCTTGATACAGGCTTAGCATGCTTAGTGATGATTTCATGTGATGTTGGATGCAGATTCACCAACAAAGGAAAATTAAATCTTAACTTGGAATTGGAAAAAATAATGTTTCCTTGCATAATATGGAATCCTTTTTCTTCCTACAATTTTCCCTGGCACAATTGGTCTATTCTGAACTTGAGCTAGAGACCTCGCCCCTGAAGTAAATCCTTGCACTTGTTACAAAATCCAATGAAGACAGGTAAGTGCTAAAATAATTTTCAGAGAGCACACCATGTTTTACTTGTTATTTCCTTGACACTTAATTTTTATTAGTCACGTGCTTCATTAACCATTTAATGAACATACACTAAATTTTAGGGTTCTTCGTGCTTACCAGTGAAATCCCTCACCGAGCGAGCGTTCGTACCTCACCCTGTAAATCTATGATCTCTCATTTACAACTACTTCGTTTCTCAAGCAACAAGATCTAAAAGCCATGCTGGTTGATCCCGTCCTCTATTCGAAGTTGTTCAAAACCCTATGCACAAAAAATATGTATGGGATAAAACCCTTCCCATCAAGGAAAAAAGTATAAGCGCAAACAGGCTGTGGGGAGCACCTACATACACAAACCTATTTTAATATGTATGCAACCACACCCTGACATTGGAGGATAGGTTGAATCACCGGGGTCAAAGGGCTCAACTGGAGTATACCCTATCTTATGGGTTAGTCAGGAAGACCACATAGAAGTCACTGAGCTTGGTTGGGCTCATAATCTTTCAACCGGGACTCATCCTAGTTTATGGGATGGGAAGCTGAGTAAAATAGAAAGAGGACTTATTCTCTATAAATAGAGACCCAACCCAAACTTAGAAGATTCTCCCAGATGACCCAACGACAATGATTTGATTTAGTTGTATTTATAACTCACTTTCTATTCAATTCCAAGGAAGTCAGTATATATTCTAGACTGGGATGGGGATCCCATCATGCTTGGGCCTTTTGGTTCAAATCCCACTAACTAATCCATATGTTAGAAGCTCACCTCCTGGACTCAACCTTGTGCCATTCTGACTACCATCAGAGAGTTATGGGCCTGGAATATCATGGCCAGGGAAAAACGTAGATATGGGTGAATCAAATCATTGTCTCCATATACCTGATCGATTGTCTGAAGCATAAATAGGCATAACCAACAATGATAGAGCTTGAACTAGAGAAACAAATGGATCAAGTAAACTGGTGCCTGTGTATCGGTTGTGCAAAGTCCTTCTTCTCTTATTCAGATTTTCTGAAAGCTTTTTTTGTGTCACAACGAGCTTCGTCCTGATGATGGTTAGGATAACTATGTCCCTTACTCCTACTCCCCTTTGGATTGCCACATTTTTAGTGAGTCCAATGTAGGTTTTTTTACTCCATATTGCCACAGGGGTTGCTACTCCGTATTGCCACTTTATTTCCTTGGCTCTGTCTTATTGTGAGTTCATGTATCAGGTGAGCCATGTACATATGGCACTTGTGCTTCCACTCATCGTTTGTTTAACAAACCAAGTGTCAACATTCTAATTTTTTTAATTCTTTTTTCTCTTACCGATTTGGCTATTCCTAAAAATCATCGCTTCTTGTGATGTTGCATAACCATGGAAATTACGATCTCAATACCAACACCTGTGATGAGAGGAACCACTTGTCATGAACAACTGCACATCCAGGTCGCTCATCCCCATGTTGTCAATTTCTTTTTATATTTTTTTAATATATTTTTATATTTGATTATTCAAAAATAGGTTTCATGTGTGTAGATTCTTTAAATATATTGAATTCTCAATCTTCCAACATGGTTTCACGCGATCGAGAGGTTGGAACCTTTGCCATGTGGGCTCAACTCCAGTGACAGAGGAAAGAATTGCATAAAGCATCATACAGTGAAGAGTTTCACGCTGTCCAAATGCCCCAGAGCACCATAAAGGGAATATCCCGAAAATCCTTCAGTTCTTTCCTGGAAAACCATATATGAAAACAATATTTTAAAGTAGGACTCCTCCACAAGGAGCGAAGATCACTCTCAAATTCAATTTCAATCCAAATTTGATTTGATAACTATATAAACAATGTAAGATATCAACGTAAGTAACACCAACATGTATGATATCGAATGGAAAAAGGCTAATTTATTTATTGAAAGGCTTCTGAATATCCCGAACGATTCTCTAAGACTGAAGGTAACATTTCCCGTCAGTGTCCAATTGTTTGCCTAATATTTTAATAGTTGTTCACTATCCTGCTATTACCGCATAACAACAGAGACATCACTATTACTGCATCCCTATTACGACAGGGACATCGCTACTATTGTAGCACTTGTTATTTTGGGTTTCTTCCACTTCTACGGGCTCTCTCATTCTAAGATGTTATTGTCCATGGAACCTGGGGATATTCTTATAATCGTAAATATGGAGATCGTTGGGAGACCATTGGATTTGTGAGAATGAGAATTTTCTAATCGTAAATATGGATATTGTTGGGATACCATTGGATTTGTGATAATGTGAATTTTAAAAAACTATTTTTCACTTTTTTATCAAGTTATTCTAAATTATGTTCTACTTTATATTTTGGTTCGAGGAATGACCATCTATGTCTGGTATATTTTTTCCTTTATTATGTTATATCTTCACATAATTCATATTTTTTTCTCACTTTGAATCCCATTGGTTTCATCATGATTATGTATTTGCGTCTAAGAGTTTTGTATACATGCATTTTCTCATTTAATACACATTTCTTTGAAAATTGTTTTTTATTCTAGGGTTCTTTGGTTCTATAATGTTTTCCTAGTTTAATCTCGTGTGTTGTATATTTCATTGTTCTTTTTTTAAACACAGATTTAGGAGTATGTAGTAGTGTTTTTTGTGTATGTATTTATCTCTCATTGATGTGTATGGAGTTCTCTCTGTATTTTGAAATTCATATGCGCATGTAAAATTGATGCCAAGTCAACATCTTTTATCAAGTTGTCAAAAATAATCTCTTGATCATTTACCTTCACATGCATCTTTTATTCCCTCCATATCCTCTATGTTCATCATTCCCTCAGTATCCTCTATGTTACTCATGCCCCCCATACCACATATAACCAAATTTATATCCATACACATATCCTTTTTCTCAATACATAAATCCTATTTTCATTTTTAAATTCCACATTTTATGTATCCAAGCATCCCTTTTGAGCCTCATGTTAGTCCTAGTCGTCTTTCCATGTTTTTATAGGATTAAGTACTTATTTATTTTCCCAAATTCCCCATTCATGTTACACACCATCTCTATACTACCTTAAAAACACATTTACTACCCATACTCAAATTATTTTTCAACCTTAAAACTTACCTTAATTTGTTAAGTTTAGTAACCACTTGGATATGAATATGGAATCTACTACGCATGTTAATGCCTTTGTTAATTCATGATTTGACCATATTCCTTAAAAAAATCATTTTGAAATCATTTCCCCATTCATTAATGTTGGAATCTACTACCCATGTTGATGCCTTTGTTGATTCACGATTTGACCATATTCCTTAAAAAATTTCGTTTTAAAATCATTTCCCCCATTCATTAATGTTGAAGCACTCAAATTGGTTTCACCACCTCCCATAAGGACTTATTAATCATTTCAAAAAAAAAATCTTAACATAAAACAATGAATCTAGATTCTCTATGAGAATCTCCCTCAAATTTGTTTCACCACCTTCCATAGGCATTATTAGTAACTTCCAAAAACTTTTGCTCACCATAAAAACATGAATATAAAAATCTTTGAGAATATTTGTTTAATTACAATTGTAGGTGGCATAAGAGATTGACTTAGGTAAAGAAAATATCAATCCTCATCGACATCGACTCGCTGCATTTCAATAATTTACTTAATTCACAAATATATTTTATAATTAATATTTCATATGAACCTTATAAATTTGAAGTCATTCTAGTCTTGAAATAACTACCATACCTATAAATATTCTTATAAAAATAATTGGAATAATGAAAACTTTCAATACCATTATAAAAACCACATTATGATATCCCAAAAGCAAATAATTCCAACAAAAAAAATAAAGATAATAAATTAAGGAAAAGAAATCCATCAAGTTCCATAAGAAAATCCTTCCTCTTTATGCTATAAAAGTTTTTCACAACCTTTACCATAAGGTAGGGGTTTACTTAGTAAACAATATTCAAAACATTAACATTCACAAAGTTATAAAAACTATCCCTATTTTTATAATTTATCATATTTTTATCTTATTTTTCCAATCTCTTAATGGTAAGTAAGTCAATTTTTAAGAATTAATAGTCTATTATTAAAAATTTGTTATTTTTGTCAAAATATTTTGTACCAATAATTAAAAATTGTACTTTCATATAATTTTAGAGTTTCATATCCTCAATTATTTACCATTATACATCAATTATGTCTAATTCAAGTTGTTGAAAGGAGAAATAATTGTCCTCCCCTCATTTCAATCCTTACTTATAACATGCTTACTCTTCATTAACCAATTATTAATTGAGACTTTTCATAAACCATAAGAAATATCTCACACTCACTTATAAAATCACACTACTCGTGAAATAAAATTACACTCACTCATAAAATAAAACATGAAATAAAAAATTATATGTAATATATAAAACTTTATTTACCATTATACAAATATATTGATAAAATTATATGGATGGAATTAAATACTCCATATACACTCGAAATTTCCTGAATAAACCCAATAAATACATTTAGTAATATAGAAAAATCATGAAAAAAAAAAAAAATCACTTATCGCATATCCAAATGAAAAATTTTGAATCTTGAAAAGTATTTTTTAATTATAAATCCAAGGCTCTTTTTGGATATTCTACTTCACAAGAAGAAAAAAATCAAAACATTAAAATTAAACCAAGGCTCTTTTTGGAAATTCTACTGCACAAAAAAAACAAAAAACAATCAAAACTATCGGTGCAATTGTCTTAAAAACTAAAATTCAAGCTCATGTATATTTTACCACCTCCACATGGTAATGTTTATAGACAAGAAGCCTAACCGCCACAAGATTTATAACCAGCTCTTGTTTGTCTTTTAATGTATTAGCATATGGCATGCCTTCAACTTTTATCATAGGCTTGCAATGCATATGTTATATAATATAACATATGAGTGCATATTCACTTTGATCTTTGCAAACCACTCTTGTCAATTGAGGTTGACCTTATTATGTCGTTAATAAGTTGAATATGGTTAACAATAGTAAGTTTTTTTTTTTTTTATGGATTTTCTTTGTTACTATTTTTATTAAAGGAAAACAAATGTGTGATGTTTTTTATTTTTATTTTTTACATCCCCTTTTCATGAATTTAATTTTATTTAAATTTTATCCTTCGGTTTTACTCATTTTTCATGTGTTGTTAAGTGAAAATGAAATATTTATTCATGTAATTTTTTTAAATTCTAAACTTTGTCATAAAATCTACATTAGGTTCAGATTTAAATTATTTTTTTAAAGGATTTATTTTATCTATTTATCCCCTTTATCTACCTTAGATTCCCTTAGGCATATCTAGTTTCTTAAATAAGTTTTATAAGATGTATTCTTAGTCATCTTAGGTTTTTGGGTAGAGTTGTTAATCTTGAATTTCCACCTCTTTTTCTTCTCAACTTATACTTCTTATTCTTGTTTTGCATCTCTTTCTATGCTTTATGTATTTTTGTTATTTTTTTGATTAATTGGGTTGGTTGTTATTGATGTCAATCCTTGAACAAAGTCCGGTAGCGAATTTTGAGAGCACAATGGTTTGGGTAATGGACCCAAGTTTGTTTGATGGATAATGGTATGAGTTTTGATATATTTGCAGGAAATACTATTCTAGATGGATAATACATGTCATGCCATTTCCGATGGTATGTTGATCCAGATGGATATCGGTGGCCACCCACCTTTTCCAACTGGCTCAAAATAGTTTTTCTGACATTTTTGACAATTTACTATTTTTAGTAGTTTTTACTTCCGGGGCCATTTTGAGGGCCTAAATGAAGTTTTTTCGGTATCGAGCTCCTCAATTATAGTTGAAGACATGATTGAACCCCCAAAATGAATCTCCTCGGCGATACCTTTCCAACGGGCTATCACACGCCTAAAACGGAGATCGTATGCAAAAGTTACGACCCCGGGAAGTTGATGTACTAGCTTACCCAAACGGGGCCCACATGACTTTTGGCGTTTCATCTCCTAGGGTTAGGTTTTTGGATGTCTAGGGTTTTTGACATTCTTGCTTATTGTAAAAAGGCCTTCAGAGCCTCATTGTAACCTTCTTCTTGCGAATGCGCACTGTCGTCACATCTCTTTTCAGAGATAAGCCGCCACCATTCTAGCAAGCTTGTTACTGCTGCGTTTTATAGTTTCAGCTTATTTCGTTATTGAATAGAAAACCGGTTTTACTGTATCTCTGTTATTTTGTGTTAAGCACCTATTAATAATCTGTATTCATTTCGTTCTGCTCATAAAATCCGGATCATATGTGGAACGTCACATAACTCCTCATGGTTAGAGAGTTATGGCCATGTGAAGTTGGAGAACCCTCATGAGTCATCTAGAAGCCCCAAAGTGTTTTCAAAGAAGAAATTATTTAAATAATAAAGTGAAGTGATGCGTGTACTATAAGTCAAAGAGGATGCAAAATAAATTATTTAAATAATAAAGTTAATGGAGAACTTACTAATTATGGAAAGTGTTTAAGTTAAGTGGACAAATGGTTATAAGTGGGTTAACCCTAAAATAAGGAAAGTGGGTTAAGATGGTTAGAAGGTAACCCCTTGAGGAAGCTACATAAAAGTATAAATAAGAGTCAAGGGTCTCTCATTCAAATCACACTTGAATANAGTTAAGTGGACAAATGGTTATAAGTGGGTTAACCCTAAAATAAGGAAAGTGGGTTAAGATGGTTAGAAGGTAACCCCTTGAGGAAGCTACATAAAAGTATAAATAAGAGTCAAGGGTCTCTCATTCAAATCACACTTGAATATCATTGAATATCTATTTTTGTGAAAGGTTATTTGGAAAAGTATTATTGATAGAGAAAAGTGCGACAGAAAAAGTGCGGCAGGAAAACTGCGGAAGAAAAAGTGTGGCAGAAAAAGTATGACAGGAAAATCGCGGTAGCAAAACTGCGACAATAGAACGCTACAAGAAGAAAAATGGGTATGGTTCTCATATGTGTAGTGTTGAATTTATGAATCAAGTTGAGGGATTTCCTTGTAAATATGTTGGATGCCCTCTTGGGAGTTTATGGATTGCCGTAGAGTTGATCTGAGGCGGATCCACTGAAGTTTAGTATTGGTTCATGTTTGAAGGCTTTTGGTTGAGGTATGTTGCTGAAGTTATTGGTACAGATAGAGGTTGTATGACAGTGAGGTTATAACAGATGGTTTGAGGTACAAACTTGTGGTATAGTGTTTGAGGTATATGTGATCAAATCGGATTGGTTGATGAGTATACAATGACATGTTTCTCAGTGACATATTCAGTTTCTACATTTGGGTACATGGTTGAGACAAGTAGTTGATGAGTTGGCACATACATGAGGTGTATATTTGATGATGTTGGTACATCTTGATGAGTCATAGTTTGTGTGTATTTGATGCATGATTGATACATATTTGGTGCATGGTTGATGCACTCGTTGATGGTGCAGGTTGAGGTATAGGTTGGTGCATGGTTGATGCACTTGTTTATGGTACAGGATGATTACATATTGTTTGGTATAGGTTGGTGCATGGTTGATGCACTTGTTTATGGTACAGACTGATTACAGGTTGTTTGGTACAGGTTGGTGCATGGTTGATTACAGGTTGATTGGTACAGGTTTATAGTAGTATATCTCACAGTGATAGTGTGACAGTGGTTCCATCATTCTACTTTTACGTCAGGGAGGTTGGATGGGAAAAAGACAGGTGGTTGTAGCCACCTTTCGGTTATAGCCAGAGAACATAGGGGGTTGTAGCCTCCTTCTGGTTGTAGCCAGAGAATTGGGGAGTTGGATCTTCCCTCAGGTTGTAGCCTGAGAAATTAGGGGGTTGTAGCCTCCTTCTGGTTGTAGCCAGAGAACTGAGGAGTTGGAGCTTCCTTCAGGTTGTAGCCTAATAAACTAGGGAGTTTGAGCCTCCTTCCAGTTGTAACTAGAAAACAAAGGAAGTTGGTGCTTCCAATGAATGTAATTCTTAAAGACATATGAGAAAAAACATTCTGTGGTTTTCTCCCACTTTGGGTTTCCACGTAAAAACACTGGTGTACTGTGTATGTGTATGATTTCTCATTTGTTCATTGTTTATTTACTCTACAACTATTGGATGATAATGCTACATTGATATAACACTTTCATGTTATGGTGAAAAATGATTAAATTGCTCTATTACTGATTCACCCCCCCTCTCAGTAATCCAACAATTTTTACCCATAACAAGTGGTGGGGTTGCATGCACCAATGGAGTTCTACAAACCGATCTCTTATTTTCCCAAAATGACATGTTAAGAAGGAAAGTGCAACCTAAGCTTACACCTTGTTGTAACCCTTGAGATGTTTTTGGCTAGGAAACTATGTCAAGGCATCCATTTAAATTTGATTGATTTTGATTAAGTTTATTTGTCCTTAAACATAGTGTTTTGTTGATTTACCTTAGGCTTTGAATACTAGTCTTGAATACTTTATAGATGAAGATTTGAGGGCATAATTTCTATGTTTCGAACAAAAAAATATTTTAATGAGTGCAAGAATAATGAAGAATTAAGAAGAACAAAAATGAAAGCAAAATAATGTATCTTTGCTGATAAGTATTATTTTACCCTTCAAGTAGAAGAAATATAAAAAATTATGTATATGGACTAAGAATATAGAATGAATAGAAATGAACAATTTTTTTTTATTCACAAGGCATAATGAATAAAGCATAGGTTTTGTCAATACTCACAATATATTTGAGAAATATGTGACTTTAATGATTCCTTTGTAGTTTTAATAGTAGTGGTTTTACTAAATTATCACAATTATAGCATGAAATACATTCAAGAAGAAGTTATGAACATGGAAATAACACCAAGAACATGAATCACATGAACTGAGACATAGAAATTTAGAATCACTCAAAACCTGTAAAATTTTATTAAAGATATGATCTTTTCCTGAGGCAAAAAGATCCCCTTACATTGAGTCTTTATTAGAATTTTATACAAACTAGATTGTAACCAGATGTGGTTATTCGATCCTATTTCACAGCTCTTCATATACAAATAAATATTTGACTTCTAAAAATAGAAAGATTTAGAAGATATCAATTGGAATCCCCGATTTTCTTCAACTATCTTGATGACTCATTTAGTTAACAATTGAATGAGAAGCTTCCAAGTTTTTATTGATGGGTAGTTGAATGACTTCATTTACCTGTATGTGATGTCTAACTCAGTGTATTTATCATATGTAGGAGGGATTGAAAATAGGTTTTTGATTTTCCAGAGTAGATAGAAATCATCTATGAGTAAATCCACAATAGTCTGCCCTCTGAAAGTGTCATCCATTCTTTGGAACTTTTCCTCACTCTCTCTCTGATTATGAATAGATTCTTTCTATAAATTTCAAAGGATAGAAGCTTCCCTTTATCATCCCACGTTGAAGGCAGTCCCATTTTTACTATACTTTAAATATTTTTGGTGAATGACTCAATGTTTATTTTCACCATTATACATTTATTTTGAGCTTGTTGTAGAAAATTTCTTTTTGTGAAAATCTTTTCAGCCTCCATCACCATTGTGGTTCTATCCTTCACACCTTTACTTTTCAATACTTCTCTGGAATTGGAATTTAGGAACTTGATAACTCTGGTGGAAACCCGAGGTCTAGTTCCTAACTCTTGGAATGCTTTCTTTATACTGCCATCTGCTTCATATGTCAAAATGATTTCTTCATCAATTATTTTGAAGTAATACCAAATCTTTCCAACTTCAACAATGATTTCATCCTAGATAATGTGTTTGGATCCTATCAAATATGGTTTACCAGATAATTTATTCTGTAACTGTTCAATGTTTATTTTCATCTTTGCTTTCAACTTCTGATATTGCCCAATAATCTTATCTTTATCCTTAATTTCTTCATTCTGTGTTGAAACTGTTTTCTTTAGATTTTCAATTTCAACTCATTTTAGGTTTAAATCTGCTAATGCTTTTGATAACCCATCTGTTGGATTTGATGAATTTTTGGTCTGTGATGAGGAAGTTCCTTTCTTCAGGATTTATATATGCTTCTCATACATTTCTATCTAGTCTGCCATCTGCATCATCTATTTTACAAGTTGTTCTTTTTCCTTTTGTATCACCTGTAACTCTGAAGTTTTAACATGATCTATCCCAGGGATATTGACTCTTTTCTTTAGTGCCTGGATTTTTCTATCTTTTGTTTTCATCAGAGCCTACATAGATGCTTGTTGGCACAGGGGTATACCCATGGTTCAACGCTTCAACAACGCACCAACAAAACCCTAACTACCGACCCTTTTGACAACACCTATTAAGTAGATGAAGTCTCACTCGAGGTAGAGGTAGGGGGGTTGCAAGACTAAGGTATCTGCAACCTAGATGGGACATAGATTTGTGATCATAATACTTAACAAATCACTTAGCCAATAACATTCATTAGTTTTTAACCACTTTATTCACATCGTAGGTTAAAACCCTAATTATAGCATAATAACAACCAAGATCCAAGCATATCTAATCATTCAACACATAGCATTAAAGTAGATCTAACATTCATTCACATCATAAAGAACTAAGCATCAACTGGATCTATCATACATCTAGAATCTAGATTAAGCAATTAAACACATAAACAACATGAACATCAAAGCGCAAAGCACATCGACATAGAATATATGTGGTTCACCCCAGTGTGGGGCTACGTTCACCAACTCTTATCTTCTTTATTAGCCTCTTCCAATATTCTTACATGCACCAAGCCACAAATCTAACTCCGCATAGGATATGATATCTGCGTGCACCTCGCTAGATCCTCCTTCCCTGAGTTAGGTCACAACATAAAGTCTTACACAGTTTGTGCACAGAGCCTCTTACAATCACTTGCACTTAGCTCTGCAAGTCTTAACACACAATATGCACAAAGCCGATTACAAATAATTTCACTAAGCCACACACATACACTACTACTTCTTACATTACTTAGATACTTATTTATACATTACAAAAGAGGCCTAAACATGGGTAAGACCCATGGGATGACATACCATACCCATTACATAAGCCCTAAAATAAAAAAATCCCATAAAAGGGGGTGAGATCCTGCGATCTCCGCTTTACCTGGGCGCTCCATCTTCGACCAGGCTGTCGAAGTCCCAAAAATGGTCAAACACGACCAAGGTTATCCAAATATTGGTCAAGGGCCAACAAGCTCCCAACACTCACTTGTGACTCATCCCGAGTCACTATGATCTGAGAAATTCTACTTCGAAGGCCTCGAGCTTAGCTCGAGCTGCCTCGACTTTCTGCTTCACTAGAGCCTCCTGTGCAGTGAACTCATGGATGAATTTCTCAGTGGCAGGCCATTCCAAGCACTGTTCCATTATGGTGACCACTTGTTCCAGCTGTGCACCTTGTTCCTCGATCTCTTCAAAAAGTGTGTAGGATTCATCCTGCACCAGATGGAGTCTCTGGGTCACTTCCATGAATCTACTCTAGATGGCATTGACCTGTTACTGAACTACATGCTGCTCCTGTGACCTTTTCATATTCTCCACTGCGGTAAGCAGATTCAACTTCCCTTGTATTGTCGATGCTTGTTGCTTCGTCTCCTGGAGCTGTGCCTCCAATCTTCTCAGCTCTGGGTCCTTCGAAAGGCGCTCATAGGTCTGTGAACTTCGTCCACTGATTTCTTTACATTCCAAGGCCAACGCCTTGATTCTTTCTACTGCACCCCTGACAATTTATTCTCTCTGATCCCGCACTTCCTGTGGAGTGCTCGACACTGCTTGTAGTTCCAGTTCTACTACCCTTGCTTGAAGCTGCTGAATGGATTCAATGAGCTTCCCCACTTGGATCTCAACTGTTTCTTCTTCCATCTATGCTAGGCCCGACACAAAGAAAAGTGCTCTAGTTACTGCTTCTCTAACCCTAATCTGATCTACGAGAAACTGGTCTTTTTCTCTCAGAGTCTTCTCTCTGTCCTCTTCCAACTTCGCTCAGAGGTCATCTTTCTCTTGCTGCGCAACCCGAAATTTCTCTAAGGCTTCCTCATTTGCTTGCTTCAAGGCCTCTGTGGCCTATTATTTTTCTTCCTGTACTCATCGAAGGCGAGCCTATGTCGCATTTTCTAATCTGCGTATTTGGGCAGACTCATCTCCCACTTCTATACCTTCTGATGTCGATGGTGTTGTATACACTATGTTATCACTCTAGGAAACTCTCTTAGGTTGTATCTCAGAGATGCATGGTAACTTAACTAATATCTCAATGATTCACTCAAATGGATCAAGTCGGATGACTAAATCAAACCTCACTCACTCAAGACATGCATAAACACACTTAGATCGACAAGGATTTCAACTACTACTATTCAGAGAGTTTGTAAATAAGTGGATGTATGGAGAATCCTTACTATACCAGTAGAATCATACAATAAACATATATGAATGTCTGATTACAATAACTAAATAATACTTGCAATTCTAACTCATCAATGTAAAGACAGGATGACAACTATCAGACATTAGACAAACGTGAATAACATGAATATAACATTCAAGTGCAAGTACAAACTAGATAAGAAGATGGGAATCTGAACAAGTAATGGCAAAATAAGCTTGTATTAATTAATATGAAAATGAGAAGCTTGAGTACAAAGTCTGAAAGAGTCTCCAAAGTTGAACCCCTTTGTTCATCAAATGTTCTTGGATTTATAGCCTTTACAAACAGTTTCTAGTTCCTGGAAAACTGGATCAAATTTACTCAAAATAAACATTCAAAATAGATTCAAGAAAATAGGAAAAGATCCTATTTACTTGGTCAATATCTTATCCTAATAGTCTTGCTGGCATTCAAAGTCTTCAGCAACTGTAGTAGATCTCCATAGGCTGATATCTAATTCGAATTTGTCACTTTGGTCAAAAATACATTTTTTTGCCAAAATAAGGTAGCAAGCTCAATCTTCTCCTCTTGATGGAACTATTTAAAACTGGAACATAAACCCAATAATGATGACACTAATTATTATCTATCATTAGAAACAATCCTCATGTCATTTGGATCAAGGAAACTCGGATCTGTGCAAAAATAGTAGCTTGCTGCCCTATTCTGTGCTTTTGGTGGTTGGGAAAAGACAAAAATATGCTGCTTTAATATTGACCTATATCTCTCAAATAAAAACAGATGGGTAAAAATTGGAAGATAATTTTTTAGATTGTTTTTTTGTGAGAGAAAACCTCTCTCAGGTTTTTGATATTCGTTTTCATTTTCCTGGGATCTGCATTTCAAAAACATGTGTCAAATAGGAAAATTCTGAGATCCAAAAATTAGGGCTCAGAGATGAATTTGATTCTCCCAATATATGACACATGTTGGAAAACTGAGAGAGGTTATTGTTATTTGACATGCTAGAAACAAAAACCTTCGACCGTTTCTCAAAATGATTCTCCAGTCGCTCAAAATCATCATTTGAAAATGATGATTCAATGTAGTAAAAATAAACTTTTCTGCACTTTCAGTGGCTAAAATGGCCCCGAATTTTGGGTTTAATTTTCTGAAAGATAGGGATTTCGGTGGCTTAGAAGTCCTTTTGGGAAGGTGCTTAGCCACCGAAACTTGAGTTTTGGATTTTTTGAAATAAAAATCAAATCCAATGTTTTTCGAACTTTATTACAAACCTAAGGCTCTCAAAAATGAACCTTAAAAAATTTAGAAATATATTTTTCAATGACTTCCTATCACCTAAAATAAAAAAATTTGACTGTGTTATTTGAGGAGATAACATTTGGCTCCTTCTGGGGATGAAAGCCTCCCTGTGAGTTTTCAAGAACCTTAGTTCCAATGCCTTTCCTGTTGGGTTATGGAGTCATTTGGCCTGTGCAACTGATCTTCTGCAAACTTGTAACTTGCCTGTAGACTTTACCATTGGGTTATGGAGTCATTTGGCCTTTAGAACTGATCCGATGCAAACATATATCCTTTATCTGGATAGTCTTCATGTCTTCGACAACTGCAACAGATCTCCCTAGACTGTGGGATAAGTCAAGAATGCCACCTTGGAAAACAAGTCATTCTTCTGTCATTAATATGCAACAAAATTTATCTATTTTACCTTGTTGGCACCTCCAAAACTGGGACACCACATTGAAACAGATCCTCTTAATAATAAACTTAACTTGTAAATCATCCTTGTACCCTTTAGGATGATAAAACTTGGATTTGTGCAAAAAGAGTTCCATTCTTCCCTTCTCTGTGCTTTCGGTGGCTTAACGAACCAAAATCCTAACCTGTAAGCCATCGAAAGATCTGCTTTTGGTGGCTAAGAATAGCTGTGAAAGCCCGCCTAAGCCACCAAAAGCTTTGTTTTGAAAACTCAAGTTCATCCGTATGTATTCTCTGATAACAAAATGATCAGAGAGCCAATGTGTTCTTCCAAATCTGCAACAATAAGTACTACTTTGACAATAATCTTGATTAGCATTTGTTTTCATTGATTCACAATCTTTAGAAGAGAGAGTAGTCATGCATTTTGTTGTTTGTAATGCACACATCCAGATGGCATCACCTATAAGAGACTTGTTAATGTATACATTAATGAAACACTCAAAACCTTCAAGGTAGGGCTCACATCATAGTTTCAGCTTTGGATGCAAATGAAGTAATCTCTGTAGCTGTGGATTATAAGGACATTCTTGGATTAAGAAGAGAGGACACACGACCATAGAAGAACCACCAGGCTGAGGATACAAAAACTACTACTTAATTCAAAATCCTGACAAGTGCTAAACAACTTATCATTAAGCTTTGACTGTAGAATAGGTTCAATAACCAAAGATGGACAAATGGATAATGAGGTCAAGGCCACTTTCATCTGAATAATGCCAAACACCCTGCTCAAATCAACTAGCGAGAGTTTGTTGTATAACTTTCAATGTTTATAGTGCACACACTCAGATGGCATCAACTCATACAATCCCTGGATTTGAGCTCTGTAAGATAGAGGCCTGGATCGTCCATTTCAACTTTATCTGGCTTTGGAAATTCCATGTCAATTATTATAGAAATAGTACACTCATAAGGTGGATGACAAAGTACTCTAAAAGCATGCAATAACTTCATGCTGTTCCTTAGGTTTATCTTTTCAATCAACTCCAACATATTGTTTGTGCCCTATAGCTTGCCCTGAACCAGTGATGATACATTGGTGAAGAGATCATGCAGAGTATGACCAAGTGGTTTCTCCTTCTCTATTTCTTTCCTGTCCATTAAATGTTAATCTACAAAACAATGGAAAAGAAGGAACACATATTTGAAACTCTGAAACAGAAAGAGATCAAATTTAAATGAAATGTGATATAGAGAGGTTGATGGGATCATTTAGTTGTTGTTGCTACATCAACCTTCTGGAATAAGCTTGCAGAAGTAAAGTGTACAAGTTGTGATAAAATCTTAGGAGATGGAATAACTGATATTGCAAAACTCCTTGATACTTGATGTGATTACCCATGCTCGTGGCACCATCCTCTTAAGCATTTCAAGAGTGTGATCTGCAACCTGTTGTGGGGTTGCTTTCACCTTGTGCTCAACATCCAGAGTCAACATACCGGGTTTTAACAAAATTCCCTCGAACAACACATTGTTCTCTGCCAAGTAGAAGAAAACCTCAGTCCAGACTTTCTCTACCACTTCAAGGCTTTTATCAATGGAATGGTTTCCATCCAACATAATCTATGGCTCCACAATGGGCACAAGTCCATTGTCTTGAGAAAGGGCAGCATAACGTGCAAGTCCCCAGGAAGATTTTCTTATTTAAGAAATAACAACTGAATATAATTTATCTGTTCATATGGAGAGCTTATTCTCCTGCCTACTCGTACACCAATCAACTGTACTGCCTCTTATCAAGTGAAATCATGCTTCCAATGAAGCCATGTCAGAAAATGATTTACTGAACTTGTTCTTGATTTTGACCCCAAAAGTAATAGAGAGTGTAACATGCAGAAATATAGTTGATGACATAAACAATCTTCGTTTGACAAAAATGTTTTGACATTCATACTACTCATATATTCGAAATAGTCAACAACAGGGTCATAAAATCCATAAAAGAATACCTCTTTGAGCTACTGATCCAACTGCAGATTGAAGTGATGTTGGCTGCCTTCACTGATATCGATGTTGAATGTAAACTGTTCTTCTTCTGTCAAATGAAAATAAAATCTCAACTACTGATCTAAAACTTTATGCTCCTCACCTTCCTCCTCATATCTGTTGAAATCTGCCTTTGTCTGCAAATCAAAAAACTGAGGGTTGCCTTTTGAATCTACTGCAGATATGAAACTATCACCTGCTAATGTGTCAATATGATAATCATCTTTAGGTTTTTCTAAGGGGAAAATCTCATCTTCATGACAACCTAAGTCAGTAGATGCATTTGATATAATGACAAAAGCATCACTAGGGTTATCATAATGTTGATCACTGATCTCTTGATCATGATGAGAAATATTTTCTGCTGTAACAAAGTCTTCATAAATGTCAAAACTTTCTTCCTTATCACTGTATTGGTCGAATATAGGAAAATATTTATCAAATCCTAATGGTAGAGATGAAGTTTTATGCATAGAGTTATCAGCAATAGGATTTTGAAAAATATCGCTTTGTTCTTCACCACAATTTGAAGCAACATGTTTATAAGGAGAAAAGTGGTACTCTTACTGTTTCAACTGAGAACTGAAATGCTCTTGGTGCTGTTGGCTTCTCTCACTGATATCAGTGTTGAATGTAGGTAACTCAGCCTTTGTTGTAGATCTAGAACTCTCACACACTAACTTAAAAATCTGATCATCATCTTTGTCCCCATATCGGCTGTGATTTCCCTTGATCTGTAAATCTAAAATTTGATGGCTACCTACATTGGTTGTAAGTTCTATTTGACTAATAGACAGTTGATCCATATGGTTTGTAATTGGAATAATTAACTTTTCAGATGTACAATAATGAGAAGATGATGAAGCAGAAAAACTTTCATCTTTATCATATAACATAGTTTCTTCACAACAATGTTCAAGAAGAAATTCTTGAGAGAAAAACCTTTCACATCGATGATGAAATGCTATATGATTTTTTTTTAAAGAAGATATACTAGAAATGTTGGGTATGTGTTATATTCTTTGCATGTGTGTGTGTGTGGGTGCGTCAGATACGACGACTGCGTCTGACGATCCCTTCACCTAGGGCTCTGCCGTTGCGTCGGGCGCTTCCTAGGGGGGTCCCAGGAGGGGGCAGGTATTGTCCCCCCCTGGTTACGCGCAACGTTCGGGGCA